>OMOU01002792.1:5497-23450 GCA_900312585.1 Malacocephalus occidentalis
ACCCGGTTCCCCCCCCCCCCCCCAACACTCACACTTCACATTCAAGTTCATTTTTCGTTTTCTACTGTTCATCCGCTGTTCATCCGTTCACAAGGCAATCCGTCCAGCAAATTATCTTGATAAAGTTTTATTCAGGTCCACCTTTCGCCTTCAACATTTTTTTAATTCAGCAGAACACAGAATACATCTCATTGAAGTCATCAAATCAGTCAGAGAGATGCATGTAGTCTTTAATCATGTTCACAGCATGTACATGGGTAACAATAACACACACAGATACAGATAACTGCATGATATCCGTTCCTCATCAATCACAAAGTATACGCATATTACGCACATTACCCCCAAGCACCCCATCAGAGGGTCTGGATGAAGGTTTATTTCTTGTATTTTGTTTAGAAAGGTATTTGGTTGAGGAGGGCACAAAGCTTGGGCGGAAGCGTGCTTTCCTCCACTTGTATCTCTCCGGCGTGATGGCAGAAGTGTGAAATATTGATGAAGGGGGCGATCGGGCTCATTCACTTTAAGTGTGAGACGTATGGAGGCTTTGTTATTGATGCCTGGGAGATTCGGTGCGGGGGAGCGGAGCTTGTTTCTGTTGGTCAGCATGGCGTAAAACCAGGGGCATAGGATGGGTTTGGATTATGCTCTTGTAGTAACAACAGGAGGCGAGGGGCAACAAAAAGTACACTTTTATGGAGTTTACGGATGACATGGATTATTTGTTGGGAATATTTATGGATGTCAGTGATATGTTGATTGATTTGGTGATAACACTGAACCCTAATCCTTCTGCTGTGGACCCAGTGGATGAGGATAGAGAGGATGCTGAGGTGGTGGAGTTTCTTGATCATCTGGTGGCGTTGAATTGTGTTCTGCACTCTGAACCCTGTCTCCACCTCCAGGCCTACCTGTTCTGTACTGTACCCTAAACCCTGTCTCCACCTCCAGGCCTACCTGTTCTGTACTGTACCCTAAACCCTGTCTCCACCTCCAGGCCTACCTGTTCTGTACTGTACCCTAAACCCTGTCTCCACCTCCAGGCCTACCTGTTCTGTACTGTACCCTAAACCCGGTCTCCACCTCCAGGCCTACCTGTTCTGTACTGTACCCTAAACCCGGTCTCCACCTCCAGGCCGACAAGCTCAATACCCGCATGCGGCAGCTGAAACGGCAGCTGGAGGAGGCTGAGGAGGAGGTGACCCGGGCCAACGCCTACCGCAGGAAGCTGCAGAGAGATCTGGACGATGCCAGTGAGTCGGCGGACGCCATGAACCGGGAGGTCAGCACCCTGAAGAGCAAGCTCAGGTGAGGCCATGGACTTGGCGGAGCGTCCTCGGAGTCGCTCGCAGCTACCTAGCATGTATCAATCACAGTGATTGATACATGCATGGGGGTTAGTGTTACAAATGGCATACTGAAATGGGCCCTTCTGCATAATGAGTACTCTTACTTTTGTTACTTTAAATATATTGTGATGCTCATACTTTTACTCAAGTAGCATTTTCAATGCCGGAGAGCAGAGTATTTGTAAAGTGGTATAACTACCTTTTACTTTACTGCAGTTAAAGATTCCACCACTATCTAATATACACTGTGGTATGATGCGTCTATTCCATACTAGATTAGCCCTGCTTGTGCCTCAAGGTGTGTGTGTGTGTGTGTGTGTGTTGCAGACGTGGGGACCAGCCCCTCAACCTGCGCCGCCTGGTCGGTCGCGGCGGCCTGGACAGCGACGAGGACATGGACCTGCCCAGCGAGGCCTCCGAGCCCACCGCCGAGTGACGCACGCTGGGCTCCACAGAGAACCCGGCAGTGTGCTGATATTCATAATAAACACCTGAGACTTCAAATAATAGCTTTTATGAAATTAATCTAGCCCTGGTATTCCTCTAATTCTACGGCCTTGTAGATCAGGTTGTTTTTTTTTATTATGAATGCGTATATCTTGGCCAAATATCTACTCTTCTCCATCCCAATGAGAGGTATATGCCATTTAAAATACACTCTTGCTTTGTGTTGCTACTTGATGGAAAGATATTGAAACTGTATTAGTAGTATGGTAGTAATTCTGCTACTATTTTTAACAAGCCGTACACACAAGATGTCAAATGCTGTTTGAACCACTGTTTATCTCTGCTTTCTTTTGCACATAATGAGCTGGGTGTTTCTGGGTGCTTTGACACACATCGATGCTAAATCACATTTAGTAACAAGGGTTTAAATCAGTTAAGCCTCACAAGTTGCACAGGTGCTAGGATATGATACGGCTTTAGGGACGTTGAGCTTGTCAATCATTATATTAGAATTAAATTGGTCATCCTTGGTGGTGGGAATGTAGTCAGGCTTACTGTACTCGTATCTAGTTTTGGCACTACAGAAAAGCCTTCTTTTTTGGCACGTTCACTGCTGTTGAATCCCACACGGTTTGGAAGTTCAGGACAATCACCGATCCACTGTTAAACATGTTGGTGCCAATGTTGTTTTTAATGCGTTTCCAATTTTATCAATGCTAGGGGCAATAAATCGATTTTAAAGTATACTATTTGTATTGGTATGATTCATTAAATTTGACTACAATTGTATATTCAACGGACTTGTCTTCTAAAAGTGTCGTTTTTGGGCTGTTAAAGCCATCGCAACGTTTTTGTGCTTATGTTCAAGTCTGGCGGTGGTGCAACAGCGGCATCGTCCGGCCGAGGTTCGCAACAACACAACCGCCACAGCAGGGCGGGGGAGTGATGAACGGCCAGCGGTGAAGAAGTTGCTGGTAGCTTCTGTTCGCTATGACTAGCTTAACCATTGATGGTTTTTGAGTTACATCTGCGTGCTTTGTTTAGAAAGCTATAGTGGTGTATTATTATCATAATACTTGACCAATGAACCCGTAAAAAGCTGCTGACTACGGACCGCTACTGACAGCAGCGAGCTACTGGACTATGGCGTTCACCGGAGGAGGCTAATGCTAATTACCGCCACAGCTTTTATGAGTTTGCGGTACACGGGGTGTGATGCTTCAAAGCGAGAGGGGCCACATAACCGGCGTGTGTCAGGTAAGGGGCTTCATAGAAATAGAGGGCACTACAATAACCGCGTCGTGACTAACACTGCATGCAAAGCTACCGGCGGCTAACTGATGTCCCAGAAGGTACACCTGTGGGTCCAGTTGGAGCGTTTTACGACACGTTACACCAGACCAACACGTTGTGGTTGAGTTTGTGCATCTACTAGTTTTATATAGCGTCGTATGTAGCTAGTGTCTTGTCATGCTGTCCTTATAAAGTTCATTAGCATAATGTGACGGATGACGCCTGGCGTTTTTACAATGAGTTGAAGCTACGTCAGCAATTGCGCCACTGTATACCAGTTTGTGTAAATAAATATTGCAGTGTCTTTCGTTACAGGCTGCCACCGATCTGCATCAACACGGCCATAGGGAAAAACGATCACTATAAGACCTACTGCCCAATTCCAGGACACCTCACACATGGAGTTGACATTGGTAACTGCGAAGTATCATTGACATTGTAACATTTGCACCGTGGCAGCTGATTGTTTCATTTGGGTCAAGATTCACGTCAAAGTTAATATGTCATATATCATAGATGTTTTTGAGGACTGTGGCCTACTGGAAGTTATTTGGTTAACATGTAATCGACAT
Organism: Malacocephalus occidentalis; assembly: GCA_900312585.1. NCBI lineage: Eukaryota > Metazoa > Chordata > Actinopteri > Gadiformes > Macrouridae > Malacocephalus > Malacocephalus occidentalis. Next base: position 9,159 of record OMOU01002792.1, read on the forward strand.
TCACGACCTCAGTGGTGTCAATGCTTGCCTCAGGCTGGTTGTAGCTAACTGTAATAAGCCTCGAATAAAATATGATTAGCTCCTCGAATAGCCCCTTTGGTTTAATGTTGATACTTTAAGATTTAGCCCCTAATGCTCTCGAATGCATGTGGTTAAGATGATTGTGAAGATGATGTCTTTAGGCAGAATCCATATGACTGAAAGCAAACATTCTGCATGACCTACATTTGCAACACACACACACACACACTCTCATGAGTCACACCACTTCACAAATGCACAATGTGGCTGTGAGGGATTAGAAGGGGGAGAAGTGTGTGCACGTGTGTCCCACAACACACACACTGGTGATAGAATCCCCTGGAAAAGGTATGTGGTGCTGGATTCATTAATCTGCTGCTTCCGCCTTGAGAGAGGGATGGCGGAGAGCTGGGGACGAAGCATTGCTTTTTAGAGAGGGGGAGCAAGTGAGGTAAGGATTACAGCAGCTAGAAGACAGGAGGAGAGGGATGGAGGTTCATGCTGTATTGTGTTGGCACTGAAGCAGCAGCAGCAGCAGCTCCAGAGAGAGCCAGGGCTAGAGGGATGAAAGAAGGAAAGATGCAAGAAAGACAGGATTCTGCAACCAGCGCCTCGGGCAGCCTGGCAAAGGTATTTGTGTGCGCGTGTGGGCTTCTGACAACCTGTGTGGTCAGTGTATGTATATATATATATACATACACTATATGACTTTAACACGTGATGTTTGCGCCAATTTTCAATTCAATTGCGGCAACAGAAACGTACATAAACAAACATGTACATTTGTTTACACTGCAGCTTTCAAAGGATTAGTGCTGTTCTTTGTGTTCCCTATACTGTCTTTCTCTAGTGCAGCCTGTCTTTAATTCTACCTATGCAAAAGATATGCTACGCTGTCTGTCTGTCCATGTCCATCTGTGTCTCGTCTCTTTTGGCTTTCGTTTTGAGGCATGATGTGTGTGTGTGTGTTGTCTCTGCACATCTACATCAAGGGTTCTGTGCGTGTGTGTGTGTGTGTGTGGGGGGGGGGGTTGCTCTCAGGCCTGTTAATGCCAGTCATGTTATTGTGGAGCAAAGGCCTACAGGAAGCATCTTTTGACCACATAGCTGAAAGATTATCTCATAAACAAGGGTTTGCTAGAAATTGGTATCGTCTAGGTTAAACGTACGATGGGGTGGGGATGGAAGAGTGATTCCAAATTGTTAATTTGAATCTGTCCTCTCAGCCCGATAAGCTTAGTTGGGTTGGTGTTCTTCTCCTCTGTAGTGTCTCTAGCCAGCCGATGCATATAGCACCTATAGAACAATACATGTTCTCATCTTGCTCTCCTGTACAATGTTCCTCTCCCGTGTGTCTCAGGCTCACCCGGCACTGAAAGCCTTCATGTGTGGCTCCCTGAGTGGCACCTGCTCCACGCTCCTCTTCCAGCCCCTGGACCTGGTGAAGACCCGTCTGCAGACGCTGCAGAGCAAAGCCAAGCCGGGGTGGGTTCACGTCGGTCACGAGGACCGGCCACACCCTCCCTCTGCTTCACGCGTACAAGCCCCACCCCCCGCTGATATGGCATATGGCGTTCGTGCATTAATCAATATGCTTATGGATCTGGCTCTCTTGAATTCAGTCACTCCTGCTGTGCCCTCTCTCTGTGTTGCTAGCCAAGGTATGCGGGCAGCGCTCGGCGTCTTCCTGACCCCATATAGGACAATTAGTCTCTTCCGCACTGTGTAATTATGCTGGCTGGCTGCTAAGCTGCAATTCCAACCCCCACATGAAAAGGGAATTGTGACCAGCAATATAAGAATGAGGCATGGGGACCAACACGGTGTGTCTCGCCATTAGTAGTATAACTGCATAGCTACGGAGAATAATGACAACACTATCTACATATAGTGTAAATCAATTGGAGCCCAAATGATGTGGCTGGTGCGGTTTACCATGTTAGGTATGTGTCTGTGCATTGCATTTCTGCATACCTGTAATGTGTTATGTCTTTCTCCACCAGTGCTCCCAAGGTGGGGATGTTCACTGTATTTCTCCACGTCGTCAGGACAGAAACGTTCTTTGGCCTGTGGAAAGGAGTCTCACCGGTGGGTCACTTCTTACTCAAGTCCAAGCTGCTGCCAGAGTAAAGGAGAGTGAAGCAGATGAGAGCTTTGAAAATGAGCCTCCCTCCCTCCCTGCCTAAGTTTCTAAGTTTCTCCATTGAGAAGCGTTGCATTCATGCACCTGTCATTCTGAGGCCGACACATTTTCCTTTTACATTTCTTGCAAGGGTGTGCAGTAGGGATGCTAATTCTGACTTTTTTTTCCCCCAACTCTCGTTCTCGTCATTAACTGATGAGAGTAAATTATCTATTACGTAAATGTATAGCTATATTAAGCTATAAAATAATGGATGAAAGATAAAAATTCCAGATGTGGTACAATGTACCAGTGATGGGGATGGCCACTAAAGACTCGCAAATCAGTTGAGTGGAAAAGGCCAAAGCTGCATCTTGCTAAAGCGTGCATGTATATGGATCAAAGATATGGCTAACCCAAATGAACAACAGACCGTCTCAAGATGATTCCTCAAGCACTGATTCAAGGTCAAGACAAAGGAGCACTTTTGTACTCACTGACACCAATATTATTCTAACAGTTGAACAAATATTTGCGGCCAGTCCTTTATTTTTACAGACAACAAAACTGAAAAGAGAACGTGAGGATTTATTGGATCATTCATTTATTTAAAACTGTTTTTACTGATTGTTGCTTTAATCGTTCTAAAACAATATTGGCGGTTCATTGTTAACATCTCTCCTGCACAGCCGATCAAAAATGACCACTCTGGCAACATTTTAGCCAAAGGTAACTGACCTCTTATGTTTTACCCAGAATTGTCCCCCGTTTAACAACTACCCTTTGAATGTAATATGTTAACCAGAGCTCTATGGTTTCTCCTCTTCTCCCTGTATGGCGTCGTCCTCTGCTCTTCCCTTCCCCCCTCCTCCTCCTCGTCCTCCTCCTGCTGCACGGCCAGTCGTTTGTGCGATGTGTCCCCGGGGTGGGCATCTACTTTAGCACCTTCTACTCCCTGAAGCAGCACTACTTCCAGGACCAGTCCCCAAACGCCGGCCAGGCTGTCCTGCTGGGGGCCGGGGCCCGCACTGTGGCCGGGGTCAGCATGCTGCCCGTCACTGTCATCAAGACACGCTTTGAGGTCAGTACATATAGCGGTACACGCTGGTGTACACGTGAGGTCAGCCCACAGCACTCCGCATTACTGTGCACACCCCTGACACACGACCACGGTCAATACACAAGTGCTAATTGTAGGAAATCAGTGGCTTACGGAAACAATGGATGCTTTTGAATCGGAAAAAGAGAATATATATATGACGGGGCAAATGTGTATGTTCTATAATATATTTTGAATTACATTTGCTGAGATTTGAGAGTTGTCAGAGAGTGCAGGAGAGAGCAAGTTCCCGACGTTTCTCTGCCATTACATACTGTGTTGCATTCACGCACCTGTGATTGGCATGCAAGATGGATTCTCTGAACCAATCAGGGAAGAGATATTAGCCAATAGTATCTCCCATAGTGCCTTGGGCTGCTCGCATGTGATGACTGCTGCTGTTTCTGACCAACACTCGGTGTGTCTGCGTGCGTGCATGTGCGCGCGCACGTGCGTGTGTGTGTGCGTGTGTGTGTGTGTCAGAGCGGCCGCTACAACTACGTGAGCGTGGCCGGAGCACTGAGGAGCGTTTACCAGACGGAGGGCGTCAGGGCTCTGTTCTCCGGGCTGACCGCCACCTTGCTCCGAGACGCGCCCTTTTCTGGCATCTACGTCATGTTCTACAGCCAGGCCAAGAGAGCTCTACCTCAGGGTGAGCACCCTCCCATCCCATGACAACACAACAGAGGGGAACTTTGTTGGCGACGCCATTCAGGGGTGGCTTTGCTTGTGTGTGGATTGTGTTTCCGCTAGCTACGGCTATTTCACTGGGGGAAGACGGCTGTTTCAAAATGTGACTAAAATTGTGTGTCCACAACAAGATCTTTGATGACCTTGGATCAGTCTGCCAGCCTACCCAGTGGATCGTACCAACTGGTAGGCTGATGCATCCATCATACATCATCTGGGTGGACACTCCCACTTGTGATGTCACTATATCACAATGACAATTGTAGTCACATGGCAATTTTGACACGGCTTGTTGTGGATAATCACGCTCACACCTGGTGGTCAAATAAGGACCCTTTATCAATGCGTGATTACAAACCAATGTGGTCCACTGTTTTACTCTGGCACACATGTGCGGCACCTGCATCTTCTCGTCGTGGAGTTGGGAGCATAACTAGAAGTGTCAGAATGAGTGTGTAACATGTATCCTGTCTGTCGGGGCTCTGCTCCCCCAGAGGTCAGCGGGACAGCGTACGTGCCGCTGGTGAACTTTGGTTGCGGGGTCATGGCGGGCGTGCTGGCCTCCCTGGTCACCCAGCCGGCCGACGTGGTGAAGACACACATCCAAGTCAGCGGCTCGCCCTTCAGCACCTCACAGGCCGTCCGTTGCATCTACACAGTATGCCTCTTCCCTGTTCTCGTTGCGATATCATTGTTGCTATCATTGTTATTTGGCATTTATATGTTGTATATTCAAATTACATGACAGCTCCAGATGTCTCCTTCAACAAATGTACTCTTTGTATGTCGCTTTGGATAAAAGTGCCAAATACTCGAAATATAAAGATGTATTAAATTAGCTATTGCCGGTATGTCCTCTCGTTTGCTCGGGGTAGAAGGAGAATTCATTTGTGTATGCAGGTAGGACATTTGCCGCCGAATGTGTCACTTGTCATGTTAAAAAGGAAGAAAAGGCTGGAAAAGCGGCCCATGCTCCACTATAAGCCAGGCTGCGTGGAGCTGAGTGGTGGTGCGCTGAGTGTGTCTCTGCTCCCCCAGGAGGCCGGTCTGCAGGGCTTCTTCAGAGGGGCCGTGCCCAGGTCCCTGCGACGCACTCTAATGGCTGCCATGGCGTGGACCGTCTACGAACAGATGATGGCACGCATGGGCCTCAAGTCCTGAAACGCTGCATTCTGGGAACCTGACAACGGGAGCGCTTCGGTACTGATTACCCCACCTCCACATGTCGGGATCGGGGGGGGGGTCAGGACGCGCTAACAGATGGCATGAGGAGGAGAGGCATGCAGAGGGTGGATTGTCGTGTCCGTGTTCCTATGCGTCTGTTTGTATTTTTAACATTTTGAAAACAGTCACAAACAACACCGACATTTTGAGTTTGTGACATCGTCACATGAGCTTGTGCACCTCCCTGCCATGAAGCCAAGACCCTAAACACCTTACCATAGTTGGGTACAGTAGACTAATAGTGATGTACCAATATCCCAACCCTGTGGCAAAGTGTGACGTCATGGACTCTCCACTTTTGAAGATGCATTCAAACTCTGCAAACTGCTACACTCTGTGTACCAAAAATTACCCAGGAGATATTTTTTTTATCTTTTAGAGAATTTTTTTTGGATGGACAACATTCCTCGCTGTTGCCATATTTATAAGAAAGTGCATTTATTTTCTGCTGTTTTCTTACTACATATGTATGTATGTATTTATTAACTGGTTGACATTTAGATGTTTTCTTTTAGCTATGTTATGGCTATGATTGATGCTCAGACAATCACCCAGTGAGCTGGGCTGCTGTGCATTGTGCGTAAGTTGTACTGGTTAACATGATTAAAGTAAACTGCGCTATGCTAACGTCCATTGCTTTGCTCATCACTCCCAACAGTAAGTACCTGCTGGGATTGTTTAAAAGTAGCAGGGTTGGTCTTTTGGTTTTGCAATGAGTTGGAATGGCATTCGCTACATGTTCCAGAAAGCACTTTGATCTCACTGTTTAATTTGAGCAACAATGGGAATGGGAATGCTGAAGTACACTGTTGGCACTGTAGGAAGCAATGGCATGAGGATGGAACCAAATATGATGAGCTAATTCCTGTACCCTGTCCAGTTGTGTCAAGATTAGTGAAAAGCAAAAAGAAAGTGAATATCATCATATGATGGTGTGCTATTTGAGGTTTTTACATACGTATGTATATGTGGTCGGACAAATAAAATCAGGGAGGCAATTGGAATGGATTTTTTCATTTGAATTCACGAAGCAGACCTTTGATGAATCAACAAGGTTAAGTGATTTGGGTTAAGTGATTTGTGACGATGACCCTGACCCTCAAAATGTACACAAACACAAAAGTATCACATGCACATACGCTTGTGTTGTTGATCTATGGATGTACTTGATGCTTACCCATCTTTACCTCTAATACTTGTTTTCTGACTAGTGCCAAAAGAAATTGCAACAAACTCATTGGCAGTCCTCAGCATAATTTCCCCTCAGTATTGTGGTGTTCTCTGTGTTGATCTGCTGTTGTGAAGGTAATATGGTCACTGGACCTGTGGGCATTTGGTCTGTATATGTGATTGTTCAGATGGATCCTGTGCCTGGTGGTTTCTAATGTAAAAAATCCCCATTTCTAATGAAGACATGTTGGCTGTTTTCACTGCAAAACGAATTAAAACGTGTATTCTTGGATGAAAGCTTGTAAAACATGTTGCTGCATTACTAGATTGAGAAAGCGGGAGTGGTGAATAGAGGAGTGCAACATATACAGTATGCGCCTAATTGGTTTTCTCACAAATATTTTGGAGCGAATGATTACACATTTTTTCACCGCAAAATACTGTCAGAATGACAGGCGTAAATATGACGTCGTTTCCGTTTCCGGTCTCTTTTTAACGTGCGGTACCAAACTCCATACGGCGTTGTCTCGTGGTGAGTTACACATTCAAACGTTTTGATGTTGAAATGTCGTTCCGACTATCAGACTGGCACATTAGAGAGGCAGAATTCTTGCCGTTACAGTGTTTGTATGTGTTACATTCGACATGTTTTCCATTGGTTGTGGAATTTGCGGCCAGTCAATGATGTCGAGGCACACATGCACCATAGGATGCCCTGTCTATGGGCGAGCATGCTTACGCAGCCTTTCTATTGCCAATTTTAACGAGTCATGTTGCAAGGTGCACATTACAATTGGTAATCGTGTTTCAACTGTTTGAACGTATGGCACAAGCACGCGAACTATTGCATGTTTCTCGAAGTCACTCCTTTCCGGCTTAGCTTTTACCAACAAATTACAAATGAATGAGAAGTAATTGTAATCCCATTGTATGTTATTTTCCTGGCAGATTTCCCGTTAATCTCGTAACACAGGGAAAGCGATCACGATGTCCGGAGGTCTGGATGTCCTTCAAATGAAGGAGGAAGATGTGCTGAAGTTCCTGGCAGCAGGGACACATCTGGGAGCAACCAACATGGATTTCCATATGGAGCACTATGTGTACAAGAGAAAAAGTGATGGTTAGTACAAATAATGCATAATAACATAATGCATTATGTTATAAGTCCCCAACAGGCAATTTTCTTTACATCTTTGGGGGTTGTGAATGGACATTTTTGCTCAGTGGTTTTTGTGGTCACCGTGTCCCTGGGCATGAAGGATGCAACATGCTGCAGAGTTCCCATGTTATTTTTCCTAGACTGTTTCACTTGGCCTTAAATGTGGTTTTTGTTTCACCCTCCAGGCGTGTACATCATCAACCTGAGGCGTACCTGGGAGAAGCTGCTGCTGGCGTCCCGTGCAATCGTGGCCATAGAGAACCCGGCTGACATCTGTGTCATCTCCTCCAGGAACACTGGGCAGGTGGGCTTACAGGGACCACTCCTGGAGAACTGCCAACACTCCCTGTCCTGTAGGTGTGGGGTCATCGCAAGATATTGCATTAAAGGGATCTACTCAAGCCTCAAGCCACTATTGAGATGACCTTAAATCCAGGCTTCCGTTTGCTGGGATCGTAAAACCACCGCTAGTTTGTCCAAATTGAACCCTGCTTGCATCTATATTTCCAAACGGTATTTATAAACGCACACCATTAAAGCCTACCACTGATCCATCTGTGTTTGGGTGTCGGACGTGTGCCACAGAAACCAGGCTGGGTTTTCGCTGACAACCACGAGGGCTGCTGCCCGCTGACCGGTCGTTTGATGGTGACCTGAGCCACACGCCTCTTGTATTACGAGACCATTTCTGGCAGTCATTCGTGTATCAGAATAAAGTAGTGTGCCATGATGTCTTATTCTCAACGCTTCCCCTCCAGAGAGCTGTGCTGAAGTTTGCAGCGGCGACCGGCGCCACGACTTTCCACGGCCGCTTCACCCCCGGTACCTTCACCAATCAGATCCAGGCCGCCTTCAGGGAGCCCCGTCTGCTGATTGTGACCGACCCCCGCGCTGACCACCAGCCGCTGACGGAGGCTTCCTATGTCAACATCCCCACCATTGCCCTGTGCAACACGGACTCTACACTCCGCTACGTGGACATCGCCATCCCCTGCAACAACAAGGTGGAGTTTGGGCTCCCATAACAATTCAGAATCTGTATTCTGACTTGGTGCTGCTGACCAATGACGTTGTTTTATACATGCTTGCTACTCTAAATGGTTAAAGTTAAAGATGGTTAAAGTCAAATATTGGAGTGACTCATGGCCCTTTTGGTATTCGCCACCATTAGCTTTGAAGACTAACGCACACATTAAAGCCTGCCACAGATCTATCTGTGTTTGGGTGTCGGACGTGTGCCACAGAAACCAGGCTGGGTTTTCGCTGACAACCACGAGGGCTGCTGCCCGCTGACCGGTCGTTTGATAGTGACCTGAGCCACACCTAAATTGAGTCGACAGTGTTAAGAAGCTGCTAAACTCACTCCTGCTTCATAAGCATTTTGTCCTGTAATATGGGCTTGTCTTTTTTTGTAGTTTTATTGTCTTTTGACTATTGTGATTGCTCCCTGGTTCATTTTTATTTTGTTTTTGTTTTTTTAAATATGTTTTTAACTTGTCTACACTGTGCATTATACAGCACCTTATGAATAAAATGTTGTTGCAGGGTCACCACTCTGTTGGGCTGATGTGGTGGATGCTAACCAGGGAGGTGCTCAGGATGAGAGGAACCATCTCCAGGGAGCACCCCTGGGACGTCATGCCTGACCTCTACTTCTACAGAGACCCAGAGGAGGTGAGGCTGACAAGGGTCATGCACTGCGCTCTCGTGCATTGCTTAAAGAAACTCTGCACTGCTGCAACATGGCTGCATTTCTCCATATACCGTTCTGTTCTAAGCTGTTTATCTGCCCCAGATTGAGAAAGAGGAGCAGGCAGCTGCGGAGAAGGCGGTGGGGAAGGAGGAGTTCCAGGGAGAGTGGAGCGCCCCCGCGGCTGACCAGGTGCAGCCTGAGGCCGCTGAGTGGACTGAGGGAGTCCAGGTGCCCTCTGTGCCCATCCAGCCGTTCCCCGGACCTGCAGAAGGTGAGCCTCGCTGACGCAGCCTTCAACCATGCATCTGCTGGATCTAATGCCTCATGGTGGATGTTTCCAGAACATTGATCGCTTATTCAATTTAATTTTTTCTTCCCCCTAGCGGCCCCTGCTAAACCTGCTGCAGAAGGTTACGCTGGTAAGTCACATTCATGTAGCTGTTGAACTATTAATAAAGTTTGCGTTCAAAACATCAGTTTGTTTTGGTCACAAGGCGCACAGACTAACTCTCCACTTGTCTCAACAGAGGATTGGAGCACCCAGCCCCCCACTGAAGACTGGTCTGCTGCGCCTACTGCCCAGGCATCAGACTGGGGTGGTGCCTCCTCAGAGTGGTCATAACTTCCCATCCATGCTTGCTTATATATTGCTAATATTTTACAAGAAGTTGTAAAATAAAAATGTGAAATTGAGCAACTGTCTTGTCTTACTGGATCCACGTGCATATCTCTACTGATATGTGAGCATATCATTGTGTACACTGAATAGCATGTTTAGCGGGAGTAATGCATGCTAATTTCCACGTGAAATGTTAATCGTGGGTTAGGGTTAGGGTTCTGACAAGGGCTTGGTTACTTTATTGTCAGACTCGGGTCTATCACCACATTTTCTCGGGTTAAGCAGTATCTCATAAAGCCATCTGTTTAGCATGGATTAAAGTAGAATTAGCCCAGTCCTTGCTTTATTTAAACCTGGACCACAAAACCAGCCCTACATCACCTGTTTCCAAACGGAGCTGTGAGGATTTTCCATCTTGTACAACTTTATGTATTTGGTTCTCAAAATAGACCACCCCAGATGGGACTCGAACCCACAATCCCTGGCTTAGGAGGCCAGTGCCTTATCCATTAGGCCACTGGGGCTGTTGCTCTGTACCCTCTCTATACCCAAATGCATCTCTACAGCGTTGCTAAGCGACTAATGTCGCATCCGCCACAGATGCGCTATTCTGCTTTACGTTTTTCGGTCTGCTTTATTATGTTCATATTTATATTTAAAAAATCGTGCACTGCGTAGATCTAGACTGACACAATTTGGCTACATTTCTGAATGATTTAAATATCCTTAGTGATCGCATTGTTTTGTTGTGAAACGTGGGACCGGAAGTGATGTTGCATTTTGGGGAGGCATGGGCAGATTGCCAGTCAGATCTACAGAGAGTCGCACATTAGTTGGATCATTTTGGCATTTTTAGAAACGTCGTGAATTAGTCGTGGTAGTAATTGTATACGGTAGTTAAGATGTATCAATGGCTTGTGTCGTGAAAAAAGTTGTCTGAATATGTAAAAGTAAAGCTCGCCTAAGCGAAAGCATCGGTTGCCAGGCGAGGCGTCCGCACCGTTGCCTCGGTGAGAGATAAACAAGCGAGAGGAAATACACCTCCTCCAACATGGTGAGTTCAATGAAACACTGGGTGGGCACATATATAAAACACCATGGGCACGTTGTGAACTGAGTTTTTTTGTTTCATTATAATAATCATCCATAACGTCTACCTCTTATGACAGATCCTGTCTCGTATCAAACCAGCGGTGGGGGGAGATCCACCCGTGGGTCTGAATGACAAAAAGAACAAAAACAGGACAAAAAAGATCCCCGACCTGGAAGAATATCTACAGCAGAGAGACTATCTTGGAGCCTTGACACTGTTAGAGGTAGACACAACAGCACCTGTACAGTACACGTTATACACCAGAGGTTTACACCATACAGACGTACTGACCTTCACGCAGCTGTAGGCAGCCTGAGTGGTGGTATCATGAGGCTGATGCAGATATACTGCTGTGTTGTCTCCCCCCCCAGTTCCAGAGAGATGTGGGGGAGAGAGAGGAGCATGCAGACCTTTGGATGGGCTACTGTGCCTTTCACCTGGGGGATTACAAGAGAGCAATGGAGGTAGTGTTACCTGTGTGTGCGTGTGCGTACTTCCATTGATTTATAACGGATGGGGTGGGCTAGGTTGTGGGTCAAGCTCTGGGTGTGTGTCTCTGTTGTGTTGTGAGCAGGTGTACAAGACTCTGAGCCAGAAAGCCGAATGTCCAGTGGAGGTGTGGGTCTATCTGGCCTGCACCATGTTTCTGCTGGGCCTCTACAAGGAGGCCGAGGAGGCTGCGTCCAAGGGTGAGCACCAGGCTCCGTTGTTGTGGATCATGGCTGATTGTAAGTCACACATAACGGCTCCAAATGTTTGTGCCACCTGCGACCAAGGGGAACTGGCCAAGTGGACCTGGCTTGGTCCAAATCACTTTTTAGAGGACAGCCTTAGGGTTAGGGTTGAATCTTGAAATGTGATGTATCAAAAGCACACAATGGCAGTCATGTTTATTTGTTGTTTAACTGTGTTTGGTACGCTCTCACACAGCTCCCACTTCCCCACTACAGAATCGGCTCCTCTTCCACCTGGCTCACAAGGTCTTTCATTTTATTGTCTTTCTAATATTATTAAAGCATCATTCTACAATCTACAATCCAGAACAACCTGTTCTGTAAGACCATGTCAATGTGCCACAGCTTCTGATTGGCTCCTCTCTCCTCTTGTGGCCATTAGTTTAACGATGAGAAGAAACTGATGGGCTTCCACCAGAACTTGGAGGACGTGACGGAGGACCAGCTGAGTCTGGCTTCCATTCACTACATGCGCTCCCACTACCAGGAAGCCATCGACATCTATAAACGCATCCTGCTGCAGAACAGGTCGGCACAAACACATAGATAGACACGCACACACAAACTGCATAAGTTAGTGGCATCTTGCAGAACAGAATTACTATTCACAACTAAGTTATCATTAGTGTATAATCACGTGTTTCACCGTGTTTTGTTTTCATTAGCTTCAAGTGTTTTTGTTAGCTTAGAATGCACCTGCTCCCTATTTACATAGAGAGCAGGTCACCTTCCACAGAGGCCGCCATGTTGAGCCGCCATGTTTCTACAGAAGCCTGGAACGGACAAACTGAATACTGGCTCTCATACAAAGCAGCTAGCCAGCGTAATAAAACGCAATACAGAATGAAAGTAACAATAATATTAGGTCAATCTTATAGTTTTACAGACTAAATAACAAAATTACATTTCTTAATCTATCTATGTAAAGGAACCTCATCACTTCACAGATTCTGGCTACTCTCTGCGGTCGTAGACGATGACATCATTGAAAGTAGCTACTGCCACCTGAAGACCGGGGGTGGTATTCATTTGGTAGCGATCTGCAACGCACCGCTAGATGCCACAAAACATCGGACACATTGCACCTTTAATACACTTGATCGCAATTTATACTTCTCTGTCTGTACCGACATCGTAGCCTGCACGCCGTCGTTTGCCTTTCTACTTCTGCGGAGGTGTTTGCCTCGCTCTGCAATCACACCGTCCAGAGGAGGAACTACCCTTCCCGATGTGTCACATCCAGTCACGAGGAGCTGTTCTATTAATAATGTCATCAATATGAATGAGCTATTGCCGCCGGTCCACACTGTGTGCCGCTGGAAGCAGACGTGCCTGATTAACCTCCTGGGCTCCGGAATGTGTTCTTCTGGAGGCATTTAAGATGTATCTGATTACATTGTTTTGCATATCATTGATCTATTCTTGGTGTAATGCCCTAATACAACCGTTTCTAATGTACGTCACTAAAGGAACCTTCTAGAATGTAATAACGGTTTCTGATTGCATTTCTTGTTTAAAGGTGCTCGAGGTAAATGCTCTGTGACGTGTGTTCTAGATGACTGCATCTAGGAGGTAGGAGCGGTTGTCTGGCAATCGTTGCTAGTTCAATCCCCGGGCTCCCCCCAGCTAAGTACCGAGGTGTCCCAGAGCAAGACGCCTAATCCTAGTTGCTCCTGACGTGTTGGTTGTTACCTTGCATGGTTGGCACCGCCGCCGGTGTATGAATGGGTGAATGTGAGGCAACTGTAAAGGCTATATAAATGCAATCCATTTACCATTTAGACTGTTCAGGGCATCTATTTTACAATGGTGACACTTGTCCAAATCTTGCTCTCTTGTGCTATCTCTTTACAACTCTCGAATCTTACCGACATCAGTTTTTTAAGTCAGGTAAACGTGATGCCATTAAAATCCCGGGCACCTGCTTGGGCAGAGCGAGGCATCATGAAAACCGTGCCATGGAAAGGCTGCCATGCGTACCAGTGGGGCCACCCTACTGAGAACTTCCTGTTTGTCCGCAGAGACTTCCTGGCGCTGAAGGTGTACGTGGCCCTGTGTTACTACAAGATGGACTACTATGACGTGTCCCAGGAGGTGCTGGCGGTCTACCTGCAGAGCATCCCCGACTCCCCCATTGCCCTCAACCTCAAGGCCTGCAACCACTTTAGGCTCTACAACGGCAAAGCAGCTGAGGTGAAAGCAGAGGCCCAGCTCTAGCCAGACCCGTGTCCGGAGCAGAACAACGATCACCCTAGGGCTCGGCGATATGGCCAAAACTGTCTTCTGTCACAATATAGGTCATTTCATATCTCGATTTAACACGCATGTTTTCTGCTAATTCTGCTAAATAGTCTTCATAAAGTCACCACACTAAAGCCAATTGTATACATGTATTGAGAAGAATCAATACTTGACAAATGAAAAGTACTAGTATTTTCAAAGTCTAATAACTACTAATAATGAACTACTAAATCAATTTTTGACCTGAGCAGAAGAATTTGCGTATTTAAGCCTTCTATGCTGAATTGTCCCAACTTGTTGTTGTTGTTCTTTTGGTAATATTTATTCTCTCACTCCCCAGGCTGAGCTGAAGAACTTAATGGACATCTCCTCCTGCTCCTTTGAGTTTGCTAAAGAGCTTATCCGACACAACCTGGTAAGCTCCTCA
>OMOU01002821.1:5180-17030 GCA_900312585.1 Malacocephalus occidentalis
ATTGATTTGTTCACACAAAATTCACAACACGTTGAATGAGCCACATCACACAGCAACGGGACGATCCATGGAAAGCCACCGCGCCCTTCTTCCCATCCCTCCGTGGAGACGGCAGCTCTCTTTGACACGCCACGCAAGAATAAAAAGCAAACAATACGCTTCTCCCATACAACTTGTGCACTGCCTCAAGTGACTTTCCTGCTGAATGTATTTGCGTAAGACCGTGTGTTTGGTACGGTCCGTTAGAAGTTTGAACACGTATTCCTTCTGATTTGCTCTTTGCAATCAGTAATGCATCCTTTGTCAGCCATCCGCATAAGGGACCCCCCTGTGCAGAGCTGAACGACTAAGAAAGTACAAAGACATTGTCACAGCCAAAAGAGCCCTGGTCTTTTCTTTCATTACAAGAATATTCAAGAACAAAGACCATATAAAAATAATAGCCATTAACCTTTAGATTAAGATGAACTGAAGGAGATGGGAACCAAAAACAATCCTCTCAGTTGAGTTTAGCCCATGCATCCCATTATCCTCAACTGAAAAAAGAGCATCTGTGCATTCTATGTTAAAGCATAACAGCGATCCATCGCACAACCTCAATCAGGAACACAGCAATTTATATCATCAGCATGCACGCTTCTAAACAAAAAATGCAAATGAGTACTCCACCCCACTCTCCCATATTCTATTGTATGATAATTGCTTTTGTAATCTTTGTAATCACTGAACACACCA
This sequence comes from Malacocephalus occidentalis, assembly GCA_900312585.1. NCBI lineage: Eukaryota > Metazoa > Chordata > Actinopteri > Gadiformes > Macrouridae > Malacocephalus > Malacocephalus occidentalis. The sequence continues at coordinate 5,916 of OMOU01002821.1, forward strand.
CGATACTATACTGAAGAGGTATTGCAATACAACATATAGGCCTATTGCAAATGAAGTGAAAAAATGTATGCAGTGCTGAATTTCTCTTTGGAGGGGAAGCCAAATGTGTAGGCTGTGAGGTTCCTTTGAGCCGGAGTTATTGTAAAATAGAATTACCACAAAGTCCCACCTGGCTGCTGCAGAGGAGACTCGCAGGACTCCACTAATTGAATAAGCCAGGGGCTCCAATTGAGTGCTCCAGTGTGACCTAGCACTACAGTCCACGGCACATCTATTTAGATTGCATCTGCTTCAAGTTTAGGACACACACACACACACACACAATCATCGCGATAGTGTGGCTCCCCAGCAAAAACAACCACTGTTGATCGGTATCAAATAAGCTGCTTCAATGTGTTGTGTGAAAGGCAGACAGCTGTCTGTCGTTTGAAAAGAAAAACTGGAATGGGAAAAAACAAAAGAAAAAATAATTAACTTTTCCCCCAAAACAACAAAAACAAACAACCAAACAAACCCGTAGATAGCCTTCCGATCATAGGGCTGAGGCTGACCTCATGGGGCTGAGGCTGACCTCAAGGCGGCTAAGGCTGACCTCATGGGGCTGAGGCTGACCTCATGGGGCTGAGGCTGACCTCATGGAGCTGAGCATGACCTTATGGGGCTGAGCATGACCTCATGGGACTGAGCATGACCTCATGGGGCTGAGCATGACCTCATGGGGCTGAGCATGACCTCATGGGACTGCGTTGTTATGTACACATTTGCACAGTTCAGGAAAACGTAAGAGTAAAATAACACAACTCCGAGACGCATCCTATCTGCAGGACAGCCGAATCCAACTAAAGCACAATGAAACGACTTTGTTTGAGAACAGTGGCAATCAGAATGTCACTTTAGGTGTTCCGAGCACACACTGACGGGGTAAATATGTCAACCTTGGTCTCCCTCATGTGGGAGTGATCAGATCTCCCGTCCAACTGTGTCTTATTTTCTTTTGTGCTTTAATATTTGCTGTGCGCCACTAGAAGCCTAGTGGCACACAGAGCCTGATTAGCATACAGTATGAATAATAAATGCCACAGTGCTCTGTGTAAAAGCCTGTGTTATTCATGCACTACGCTTATATAAAGCAAGCTGCTACTCTGCATGGCAGGTAGGACAGACAAACTTCCTGCTTTGTTTGGAGTGTGCATTATTCTTTGGACACCTCTATACATATTGAAGGATGTCAGAAGTTAATCAATTCTGCTTAAGATGAGATAAACGGCAACCCTCTTGGCTCTTCGTAAAGCGCCCGTGGATAGTTTAGCTCGAATGCACACACAACAAGAGTGAACATGGAGGAGTTGTGTTAAAGAGTCTTATTTGTGTGTCTAAGAGCACAAAAGCGCCATGCACCCACAATGTTGCGTGGGTAATGTAGTCAAGGAAAAGGAGACCATACTAAGCCTGTAACCATGGGCACGATCGGCGTGAATTCTCAGTTGGCTTACTAATTGTCCTGCGGGTGAGTGGCCACCACAAACGCATGTATTGTGACACGCATCAAGCAAATAGTTTGAAATTGTCAGGCCATTACCAAAAAACGCAATTCTCATTTAACTCATGATCTTGCCGAATAGGAAGCTGAAAGTCGCCAACACTAAATGGTGTACAATATGTCACTTCTGAACATGAGATTCCTAAACTCCCTCGAATTGTAGTTGCCTGAAATTTGACACAATGTTCAATTTATTTGCTTATTAGTTATATTCTGGGACTATTAGATACATTTTTAATAGCTTGATGCCTTATTGTTGCATAATTCCTGCATGTATTCATTTTGTTCCCATTGTATTATTATTTATATGAGTAAACAAACAAGAGCATGCTTATCCCTCCATGATTCCTCAACTCTACAGTTAATTAGGTTGGAACAGAAAGCCGGAAGCCATTCCAAGGATGAAAATGCAAACACTGATTCAATCTGACACAATAGCGTTGTAAATTAAACTTCAGGGTTTTAAATCAATATTCTAAATCAAAGTGTGAAGGGTTCAATAACTCGTATTGAGAGCATGTAGTATAAATAAACCAAGGTACAAATGTCTTGTCCTGCTGCGCTTCTCAGCTTTCAAGCTAAAACTAGGCACTTGCAAGAAATGTAAGCACTTTGATTTCTAAATGTATGGACGCAGAAAAAAGGAAAGAAATGTGACTTAAAAGATGTTTCAGATGTGAAGTGTCTCCAAGCTACTTTATGAGACAGCGTTCAATGTTGGGCAACTGTAGCTCACGCCAGCCTTCGTCCCCGGGCATTTGCCGTTAAAGTGAGCAAGTTAGTGATTTGAAGTCAAATATAATTGGCTAATTAATCCACATGAAATGTCACAACAGAACACATTCCCACTGGCTCTCGCTGTTGCCATTAGGGCGATGGGATATGCAGGTGACTTGCCTTTTCAAATAAACCTCATCTCACATGGGAAGTTCATTCCCTGCACATGCAAGCTAGCCCACAGAAAGCTTCTTGTGTAGTGTATCTCGGGGAAATGATTGAAAGGCTGAACCCCATGCGTATCTGCACAGAACCCCATGCATATAAAGTGACTTGGCCTAATACTAATAACACACAAGGCCAAACAAAGAAATAAGTGTTATGTCTGCTCGGGACACAATAGTGGACGTAGCTGAGGCCGAATTACGTTGGTGTTAGAAAGAAGAAACACAGCGGATAACGTTGCAAGAGTCCCCGTCTTTTTTTCCACACCAGAAAGATGCGCGGGTGTCACAGGCTTTCGGAGTAAGATTCATCTTTGCCACTGACTTCCCAGTTCCCAGCAAAACTCTCTGATCCGTCTTCCTCAATGTGGAAATTTCCCCCAGACTCCGGTGAAGTAAATACACTTGTGATTCAGGAAGAAAGCCAACCACAATAGAGGCCCCACTTAATTAGCAAGGCTAAAAACATTTCTTGGGTGTGAGCTCAAAACAAAATCTTACCACGGCACGTGTCTTATGTTTCAATACAACAACAACAACATCTTAGCACGCCACATGAATTTTACATTTCACAAGAGATATGAGAATCCAAGGAATTATAGCCGCAGACAGAGGAGTTGGATTTGAGTGTCTTTGTTCCGTGTTGTGGTTTCTGTGGAGTGGTGTGGGCGCAGCAGGCCGAGCCCCCCTGTTTCCTAAGCATCACCCAGGTTCCCCGACTAGCAGAGCCCTTGAAGCTCATGATGTCTCGTCAGCTTCAGGAGGTCACAGAGGAAAAGTAGGCTTGGTTTGGACTGCACATACGCCTCATAATATTCTTATTTCTATCTTTATATCTACTATTTTATTGCAATGTGATTTGATTCTTTGATCATCAATTTCCCATTGTTCAAGCAAGACATGAGGATATGTGATCGAAGGAAGAACAATTGCTTTCATGACTGAAATTCACAGACGACCGATCAAACATCTGGATTTATTTTTGTAAGCATGACATCAAGGCAACAAGTTATAGCATGCATATTAAAATGTCCACAGCTGCCAAATAGCAAGCGTCTGGAAAGAACAACCATTGTAATGATTAATAGGCAACAGGAAAACTGCATAAGAAAACAAGAAAACATTTCAGGTGTGTCTGCATTTCGTGTGTCTCGTCTATAAATCATCGCTATCATTCGAACACACAACATCGTTGCTTCCCTGCAGGAGCAGAAAATGCAGCTATCCCAGTTGCCTGTACAAGGACAAAGTAAATGCCCCCTTTTCTAATTCTCTCTCTCTGCCTCTCTCGCTGCCTCTCTCTCTCTCTCTGCAGTCAAGGTGGAACCCTTGGCAGATAGCAGAAACCTCAACCCATACCCTGTGGAAGTGCCTCAGTGACGACCCAGGTAACAGACCGAGCTCCGGCTGATATCCAGTGACCAAGAGCTTTTGTCCTGCACGGCACCAAATCAAGTTTGCCATAAGAGAGACCTTTGACACACGCCGCCGTCCTCAACAAAACCCACCTCTTAACTTGCACTGATCACTGCATTGGCTTCCTGTTTGGCAGATAATAAAGCTCAAAATATCACTCGATGGGTGGGGGTCAATATGAAAATCATTTGTGTTCTGCTTGGGTCGTATGAGCTCACTTGAGCTCTCAGGTGATCAGGGACCGGCCTGCTCACTGTTCCTAGAACAACAAGAACAGAGAAGGAGCTTTGAGCTTTCATGCACCATAGCTCTGGAACAAACTTTGTGAGCTCTGCCTCAACATTTCATTCATTTAAATCAGGGCTCCACACATTTCTGTTCGCTCCAGCTTTTCATTAAATATGTATCCCTGCATGTTTTATTTACATTTTATTTTCGATTTTATGTTGTGACATTTTACTTTGTAGTTTTCGTATTTATTCCTTGTATTTTACATTTCGTTTTTCTTCTTTTACTTTGTTAAGCACTATGAATGGCCTTTGTGATTGAGTGGTGCTACACAAATAAACCTACCTTCACTTCTTAACTTACAGGGAGATGGACTAACCCCTGGCTAATGGAGAGAGATGCTAATGGAGAACAGTGTTTGCTATTGTTATTGCTAGTGCTATTGTTATTGTTTCATTCATGGTGAGGCAGCGCTCGCATTAAAATGCTCTTCAGCTAGGATCGGTACAACAAAATAATTTTGCCAAATAATATTGGTAACAGATGTTTTAGTGGGACCAGGAGGCATGGTTACAATGGCTTGATCACCCAGACCGGTATTGGCCTTTAAGGCTGCCAGATGGTGGACCTAATGGGTACTGGTACTGAAATGAATCCCCGAGTCCAGAAAAAGACTGCTTTTACAAGCCCTGGGCCTGTTTGACATGTGGAGAAGAGCCCCGGTAGTCTGTGCCACGCCCAGTGCTTCATTTGGAACAAAACTGAAGATAATATCGAGAAACAACACAGCCGGAGAACACAGCCATGAGGTGCCGGAACAGAGGCTATATGTGCCGGAACCCACTATTATTTGCCCGGGGTCACAAACATAACTACTGGCCACGCCCCTTCAATACTCCAGTGGCTGAAGCTGTTGCACCTGTGCTTCTGATTTTGCCCTGTTGGCTACGTATTTGGCTTAGGACAGGGAATCTTATCGAATGTTATTGTATTTTCATTGAGACTTTACATTTAGCAGACCATTTTTTCCAAAGCATTTGTCAAAAGAAAGACTGCAATATATCTCTGTGGTACATAAAAAGAACAATAGAATAGGTTTCAACCATTCATAATTGCAAGTTTCATAAGGTGAGGTTATGTTGCCAGCATAATAGCTGGGATAACAGCAGAATTACCATTCTGAGTGCTACACCAACATCCAAGAACTTACAATATGCTATATAATGGCAAGTATTATTGTATTGTTTATTATATCAGCAGATGGTTTTGACTATGGCATCACATGCACCAAAACATATAGAACTAATATTACTTTTTTCACCCCTTGGGCATGTTCCACATGCTGTTTACAATGAAGGTGCTGCTTTGCCCCGTCTGATGAGGGGCCTGAACATATAATACATGTTCTTTAGGATCATAGTTTCCTTTGTAAGCTTACATATATGCAAAGTGTTTGGCTTCCATAATAACCTGATCACCATCAACATTATCACTCAGGGCGCATCATCTCCCCAGCATCTAATTTAGAAGGGATTTCAACACACACAGTTGGAGCGTATGGCTTACTGGCTCCTGTTGTGTTCGATTAGTCATTATATGACTGCTACCCGACACAAAACGCCAGACTTCACAGCATGTACTTAATGACATTTGTATATCCGGAACTTGGTCATTATTTACACTGAAATTGATGGTCGTTTTATGTTTACAAAGGTTTAACGCTAAAACAAAATAAACCACACGCAAATGTAAATGTGTATTTCTTTATGGTGGGATTCTCATTTTTATACAAATGTAATCAAAAAAGTCTGCAGTTTGTAAAGACTTAAAATCGAATGATGTGCTCTAGAACATTCTGTAAATTGAATCGGCCTTTTGCCGCTGAAACTCACCACATGGCTTGGATTGAATCGATTGAACATCCGGATGCGTTTTGAAAGCTTTTGAAAGTGTAACCAGGGAATTTGCCCACACAACCAGCACTCGCAGGACCTGTCCGCTCACGGCCCGATATCCGCCTTCTTTTGACGCCATTTGATTTTGTTTTCTGTTCAGCAATTTAAGTGCCACCTGTGCAAATAACAATAGTTGTCTGCAAAACATTTGACTCAAAACAAAGACCAAAATGACATCTAAATGGTGCCTCCGAAACGGCACTGGCCACCGAGGAGGATAGGAGGTCTGGCAGAGAAAGAGAAAAGTAACTGAATCCACAGAGGGAAGCAAAGGTCTGATTATGGCTTTCTTGCTGGGCCAAAAGCAGACCATCACCTCCGTTCACAGGGAGCCTCGCTTGTTTTATACCTAATGAATAATCGAATAAGATGTATCCATTGTTCTGAATGTAAATGCACCTGTCAAATTAACTGAGCCGTGACAGCTCAATGGTTTCCTTAATCCTGCATGGCTGGGTCATTACATGCCCAAGCTGCGACTAATGCCAGTCCAATAAGGACCTGTTGGCTTCATTAAAAGATTGACACACTTGCCATCGTCGGTCCATGTGCGTGTCCTGCCGCAGTTCAGTTTCCCCCTGAGGCTTCAGTCAGAGAGTCAGCTGTGGTGGGACTTCCTTTGTTCATCATTTCGGGGTGCTGAGCACCTGTCCAAGGCAGGAGGCTATTAGGGCGTTCCATGCAAAGGGAGCCACTCACCAAATGGCCGAGGAGCCGCGCTCGTTTCACAGAATATCGCTTCCTTTGGATTGTCTGAAGAGTCAGTGTGGCCACGGGGCAATACTCTCGCCGGAGGACCGCAGCAGTGTTCAGTCTGTCATCCGGAGTGGTTACTCCCTGGCCAAGTGTGTACTTAGTCAAGGCAGAGCTACTGATGGTGATTAATGAGTGGCCCCGTGGCTTCCTCTCCCCTGACCTGTGTTCCCCGCCGTCTCTCTCCGCTTTGAAGGGAACCTCACAGATAGCATCAGCGTAGCGGCACGCGAGGTGTCCCGAGGAGAGGCTCCGCTGGCCTATCCACACACTCCCCGCCCGCACAAGCTGTAGCTGGAGTGAACGAGCCCCCGGTAACGCTTTATATTAACGTTCTTGTAGTACAAACAATAGGTCATAAGTTGCAAATAAATAATAATTTGCTAATTAACATTATAATACCTTATAAGACCATACACATGTTAATAATAGCATGATAAATACATGCATTGTTCGATTATCAAGGCATTCATGAGCACTTTATAGACAATTTATAGACTGCTTAAGAACGTTACGTACGTTAAGAACGTACAAAGTCATTTATTGAGTCTAACTTAAAAATTAGGAAATTGGCATTCTTTATCAAGATGAATACGGAATGGGTTATGCATTCGCTAGCAGCTAACTCTGCGTTATTAACGTTCAACTATGCAGCTCCCTCATTTGGAATGCATCCATGATATTCTAACAGCAGAATACCGGTCATGTAAATGACCAGCATGACATGAAGAAGGCCTACGTCGTGTGAAATACGTTTTATTTTATGGTTAAAACACTACCACTGTAACAACAACAAAAGTGATTTGTCAATTGCAGCCAGCTCATTCTTGTGAATGTCACGGTACTTTTTTGGAACTTCATAGGAATACTGGCAGTTTGTACCTGACAATGTATAAAAGGCTCTGCGCTTGCTGGAGGCATGGGCATCATCTACGGATGTCACCGCCTTACACAGTTTGCCAAGTATAAACAAGCCTTCAGCCCCCTCATTTCCAAATTCTTTTTTTTTTTTGTAACTATGAGTTAATGCTAGAGGGATTCACATTAAGCCTGCCAAACAAATGTATTGTTTCACAAGAGGAGACATATTTAATTACATTTCTACATTTCTTTCTTCTTACTAGCCAGTGCTCATGTGGGGGTGCTAAGTCCCCAAGTCATGCATCTCGGATAATTTGAGGACTTTAACATTTGTGCGGCTCCAGGCTACCGACACTCAGACAAGCGGGGGCTTCTTTTTGCCTCAAAACATACACCACGCTTGGGCAAATACTCCCGACGCTGCCCCTAGTTCCAGGCTTTTCAACTCCGGTCACCCTTTGCAGCATCAACGGGGCACGTTTCAACGAAAACCCACCCACAAACACACACACACGCACGCACGCACGCTGGAAATGTGCTGTAAAACGTGAGTGAAAATGGTCTCAATGCTGTTTTAGGGTGACCGCCTGGTCAACTAGCTAGCTAGTGTTAAAAAGGTCCATGCACCGATGTGTTTACGAACAACCAAATAATGTATGCTTTTATCGTTATACTAACAGATCACAAGATAAACGTGTTCTGTTCGAGGCCCCAATCACGAGGCCTTTTTCAATTGAAACGGGTGAACCCAATCCTGTACACTGCTGCTTTTTATCCACATCATGTGTCGAGCAGAGAGGGGGATCCCGCCTTCTGTCTGCTGTAATATGGAAGTAGTCTTTTGACAGCATTTGAAATACCTCAGTCAACTGGTCTGTAATACACGTTTGTTTCTCCATTGGCATTTGCTGGTTTGTATCTGAATACAATTAATTTCACTTGCAAATGGACTGTTGTAACCTATCTGCTACTAGTGTGGCCATTATCCATGCGATTACCTCATAGTTATTCATTCTTTGGATATTTATATTTCATTATTATGTGTTTTGGATAATTAGTTTGCTTTTTATTATTAGCATCTTCATTAGGAGAACTGCATGCTCGTTATGTTATTATATTACAGGCTCGGTCAGGGAGTTGTTGCAGACTGTTCATAACTTTATTGCACAGACTATTATAAAACACTACGCCACTGGGATCCCCCGGCCGGGATTAATCAAGTACACCCGATCTGACTGTTTGCTATTGCGCAATGTGCTGTGATTCCAAGAGTAACGTGTTATTTATGCGACTCCTTCGACCGTTTCTTCTGTCTGAAGGCGGCGCGTGATATGAATGGTGTTGACCGTGGACGTCTGCAGCATGTGCTTTGAGTCAGCTACTGTACATCGGAGCAGAGAGGCAATTTGGGGCGTCTCATCTGTGACGCCATTGGTGTCTTTATGTGGGAGTGGGGTGGGTGGTGGTGCTTGCAGATGAGAAAATTGACACACACACACACACACACACACACACAGGGTGTCATCCAGTTTACCAATGATGGGTGATATTCGGCCTAAACCAAATCTTTTGAAAAGTCTTGGCATCATAGTAAAAAGCTTTCCACTACGATGTCTGAAAGAGGGTCCTCAATAGTAAATGATGTATTTCAGATTAGTACCCATGCTTTTTAATCTTCCACTGGAGCGCAAAAACAATGCCAGAGCACCTACATTAGTATACCGCAAATAAGAAAGGCATTATGAGGCTAAGAAGTGTGTACTGAATGAGAAAATACTTAATAAGTAAGACGCGCACACGCACATACACACACCTTATCTTATCCAACGTCTCCTGGGAAAATACAACATTTTAAAATACAAAGTTCTGCAACACTGGTGTATTCAAAACCTTTTCCATTCATTCTCCAAGAAACGCGCGCAAAAAGATGGATGAAGGAGGACTTATGCACCGCCTACCGCTGCTATCTGCATTCCCCACATATACATCAATGTGCATGTACTCATCAAGTAGCCTACTTCAGACTATTATTGATTATTATTATTATTATTGCCAGGACACTGGAGACAGACAGGGAAGTGGGTTGGAGAAGAGAGGGAATGAATGGAATGAATGTAGCACAGGACCCAGGTCACACGTGGAACTTGAGCTGCTGTGTGGCTCATTTCCATTTTCAGATCCATTTTGGGCATTTGGCAAATGCTTTTATCCAAAGCAATGAGTGTACAATAAGTACATGTGTCGAAAGAGAAGCTAAATATATCGCCGGCGGTACGTAAAGATTCGAATAGAACAGGCTTCAAGCATTCGTAATTGCAATGCTACTTGAACAGGTTCCAAGTGCTCATTGTTACCGCCGTGGTTCAGCGTTTAAGGCACCAGAGTTGCAACTTTCCACCCATGACTAATATCACACCATCCTGCAGGAGTCTGGCAAAGGTTACAGTAGGCTTGACAATAATGGCATGGGTTTTCAAACATCTAATGTCAGGAATCATAGTATCTTATCCATAGAAGTTTGTTTTTCTTTTTTGTTCTGAAGAACACATTCTTCTCGGGGGTCAAGTTTCCAAGTTGGTGCCATCAGATCTCTCAAGTCACCGTGTAGGCTACATACACAACACAGTGGAGCAGAACCAAAGCTTGCTGCTGGTGGTGGTGGTGGCTGAAATCCACCTCCGCCCACTCCTCCCGTCAGTGTACGTGCGTTTGATTGGACCGCATTAGCCGTCACCAGACGGGTGCATGCCTACAGTATCCCGTCAGAACTAGCCACACCCATTTTGGGCACATCGTGAATTACGGTGCTTTGAGGCCGGGTACTCGGCTCGATTCCCTTCCATTAATACATTTACGATCACTACAGTAGAGGTCACTACACTACAGTATACAGAGAAGGTTAATCATTTAAAAGAAGCTTTAAGGTTCACATTTAGTTGAAACGGCATTTGTTTTTACAAGCCATTTCCCACTCATCTACTTCCTTTTCCCTTTCGTCTTTGTGTAAAACCATACCACACACACAAACAACTGAAAGAAGAACAAGTGAATAGTACAACTGACTCATTACTTCTCAGTGTTGGTGCCAAAGCACAGAAATGTGGCCCTACAGGAAGAGAATCAGAAACATGCTCGGAGCATTACCCAGCAGATAATGCTGGATAAAGGATCTAAAGGGGGATTCCAAAAGCAATATGGCTTCTTGACAAATGGATTATTGGTATGGCTTCACGCCTTAAAGCACAGACAACATGAGAAAGGGCTTTAGCGGGTCCTCTCAGAGGCTCCTTGCCATGGCCTCCCATGGAAAAGTAATGGGCTTTTGCTACAAGACCTTTTATCTTGTTGAACAAAAAATACAAAGGACACAAAAAAAATGGCTTGACAACAGTGTTGGTCTGTAGCTCACCCCCCCCCCCCC
>OMOU01002821.1:24888-37354 GCA_900312585.1 Malacocephalus occidentalis
GTCGGAAACCGAGAGCGGCCTATTGAGCCGTCAATCAGTGGAATCCGCCAGAGTTTGCATTCAGCCCCACGGGTTCCATGATGTAACCCAAGGGCTCTGGCAAAAACAAGCAGCCTGTTATCGTGTGATGATTGGATGCTCCTTTTTGAAATTAATCTAATCTAGCACCAGAAAAGCCTCATGAATGACCCTTCATGTCATACTCAATGAAGCCCCAATGCTATATAACGATGATTCAAAATGACGTGCCGATGCCTCGTGAATAATTAGCAGGTGTTACAAATGGCCCACTCGTACAAATAGCCGAATCATCATATGGACTTTCAGTTTCGCTGGATATTACTTCAATGTCCAAGGATGTTTTCTTCTGTCGATAGATAAGAGAAATTGAGCTAAAGGAGGTATTCCAGGGACATCCTATTTCCATTTAAGACGATGAAAGCAAGAATGCGCCATTTTAGGCTTTAACCTTGGTTGTTCTTTTCTTCTCGTCATACTTTGATTTAGGTTTACCGATCACAGATGTATCTTTTGCGTGGGCTTTCTCTGGTACCACATAGCTTTGCTCGGAGATCACAATGTAAATGGTGAATGTGATAAATGTGGGCTTAGTTCCAATAATGTTCTCTGTTTATTAAACCCACTTGAGGGTCCTGCAACCCATGGTGTGTGATGTCGCTGTGGCTAGCAGGCGAGGCGACGAATAGCATCTTATGACATTTTATCATGTGCTTAATTGGGCCACGAGAGATGTTATGCATACAGGCTATACAATCGTGGCAATTCTTCTAATTCACAATTTGTCTCAAGCTATTTTGGTATAAATAGTATACATCATTTTAAACATCTATGCAAGCGACTGTACTCACAGAGCAGTATTTGGCTCAGTGTAACTGACATGGACTATACATGAACTGTGCCACAAATGATGTCACCACCTTTACTCTTCCATTAGTCTGGAACCTCAGTCCTTAAATCCCCGGGCTGTTCCGATTAAGGTTAAGGCTTTTCTCCTCCCCCTCCAAACAGGTCCGCCAAGAGACTACTCAATTATTTGGGTTATTTCTTGTCTTTCTTCATGAAAAAGAAAAGTCCCCAACCAGCGTCCATGTCATTGACTCCTGCCAGGCCCGCAACGGTTTGTATTTTATGCCTTCCTTTCTGCTGGCCATCTGCCGTGTTCATTACTTTAAAAGATAAGATTCACGATCACGCCGTGCACCACACATCTTCTCAGTATTATTCAAACGCACACCAGCCATGAATATTCCCAAAGATACAAAGACAATTGCATAACATCTGCCTCAAATGGCTGTTATTGGATGTGTGAGTGTAGCAATATATTGCCCAGTAGCCCATTTACGTTTCTCAACAGTCCTCTTCTCGCATCCCCGGTGATAAACTACAGTAAACTACTATGCAGTTGTATTGCAACAGTTTCATTTTTAAGGCCTCTAAAAGGGTGATAGCCCACTTTTGGTTATCAAACGGGAAAACAACATCATAAACTAACGTCTCCAAAACGTGGCGCGGTCCAAATGCCCACGGAGACACATTCACTTACCATAATCCCTCTCATCCGCAAACTGACCATGCATTATTAATAAAAGAGCATGTCATTAATTAGATACATTTATCTAGATATATATACACAAATACATCCTATAATACTATCCACTATCAAATTGTACCGCTGTACATACCTCTATATTTATGAACATGTACTCATATGCACTGTAGATTCTGTATATTCTTATATGCACTGTACATTCTGTATATTCTTATATGCACTGTAGATTCTGTATATTCTTATATGCACTGTAGATTCTGTATATTCTTATATGCACTGTAGATTCTGTATATTCTTATATGCACTGTAGATTCTGTATATTCTTATATGCACTGTAGATTCTGTATATTCTTATATGCACTGTAGATTCTGTATATTCTTATATGCACTGTAGATTCTGTATATTCTTATATGCACTGTAGATTCTGTATATTCTTATATGCACTGTAGATTCTGTATATTTTTATACGCACTGTAGATTCTGTATTCTCTGTAGATCCTACATTTGCACGTTGACTCCGAACCCGGACCCATCAGACACTTGCACTGCTCCCCGTATATACCCCGCTGTACACCCCAGTGTATGCGCAGTATGGACAGAGTATACCTCTGTCCATACTGTACATACCTCAATGTACAGCAATGTATATGTCTGCCTATACTGTACATATCCCCTGTAGATTGTGTAGATTCTCTGTAGATTCAGCTCATACTGCTTACTGTTTCACTGTTCTATTGTTGCACTCTTACTACTACTTTTGCACTTCTGGTTAGATGCTAACTGCATTTCGTTGTACTATTATGCGTACTCTGTGCAATGACAATAAAGTTGAATCTAATCCAATTGATTGGGGATATATTATGACGTATTCCGTGCTAGATTTGTCACGCTCGGCCCTGAATTATCTTTATTTTTGAAACTCCCTGCTGTATGTTATAATTTATCCCCCGTCTTGTTGTGTTCAGTCTCCACCTTCCCCATTTGTCTTAGTTCACTTCCTTGTGTGTTCTCTGTGTGTTTTAGGTTCTGTCAGCCATTTTTAGTTCTGGTGTGGTTCTCATCTCGTTAGTCCCCTATTTAAGCTGCCCAAGTCATGTGTTTCTAGTCTGATCCTAACCATCATCCTGTGTTACGTGTTCCTGCCCCAGCACTTTTTGGGACATTAAAACATTTTGAGTTTATACGTGCTGCCTGCGTTGGGGTCCTTTTCCTCACTGTTTGTGATATGATTTGGGTATCTGGAGTGCCTACCAACTAAACACTGAAATCAGACAACCGAGTCAGTTCCTTTATGAAAAAAGAAAGTTAAGACAAATCTAATCCCACTGTGAATCGGACTGAATTGATTGACATTTCCACACCACAGCTGTGCACAGCAGGTCAATCTCGTTCATACAGCCATGGTTATTATTCTTCGTCAAATTAAAACTGGCATTTAAAGGAACTCATGCAAAGCCCAACTGACAGGTAGTTTGATTTAAATGAAGTCATGAAAAGGCCAACTGATAGAGAACTGTAGTGCACCTGACATGGCAGTGACTGGATGGGGTGCAGAGTGCTGCTGAGAACAATGATTAGATGTTTTTGGGAAAATATCATACAAAGGACAAAGTGTGACTGTGTTCACAAAGGACAGGTTAGCATTGTGGTAATACCTCACATCCATGATATATCCATGATATACGATCATTGAAAACAAAACAAACCAACACAAAAATGGGGCATATTCTCAAGTCACGCTGGTGTGCCTAGTTATAAAATGCGGCCTCTAAAAATGGTGGCAAAACTCTGGTCGCGACTAACTGGTCGCCGTCTGGAGCCCTTGTTCTTGGTCAGACTCTAATTCAAAGTGATCTAGTTTCACTGTGTTCTCGTCAGCAGCCATCGTTAAACGTCACTGGCGTAAGCACGCCCGGCCAAAGAGGGAGGCGGGGTTAGCAGCGGCTAATTTGCATTTAGAGCAACAAGCGCTCAACCTGACCGCTGGAGCCCAGGGCTGTTTTCGCACCACATTCTTAAAGTTGCGATCTGTCACTAGATCGGACTCTCAGCACGCCATCCACTACCGGCCTGGTAGTACCAGGTTGAGGATAACAGGGTAAATGATTGAGAGTCCAACGTGCATTTCCCCACACATGATTGAAGTCTCCTTTGCCAGGGGTCTCAGCACAGGATGTAGATGCTGGATCAGCTCTGATCAGCTCCCGTTGAGGGCTTTCCTGGCAGTGGATTTGATGACGTAAAGTCGTAGAGTCACTCCAGCTTGAATGGTCCAACGCATACTGGAGCCTCTTCCCTTTGACATGGAGCTGCTACTTCTCCTGCGCAGTTTGGAGCTGCCGAGTGGCGGAGATTAGGCTACGTACCAGTCGCCTGGCCACATCAACGGCTGGTAAAACCAGTTTATCACCAACTGTAATGCATGTCCAGTGCAACTGAGGTCATGTGAGGAATCCTCACACAAAGTTAATCACCAGATTCACGCTGCTCGCATTATAGCGTGTAACACAGAACACCACCACCACAGGCACCGATACTTATGGCCGTCAGCCTTTTGGCCGATGTCGGCAGCCTCTCTGGCATCACAGGCGCAGAAGGAGGTTACCGACATCTCCCCGAGTGTTGGTGAGATAATGCGCTGTCACGGTGATGAATGGCTCCATGGTAGGGGGAAGCCCATAGATCTGTGGTGAGAGAAACACTCACTGATCTTTCATATTGGATTATTAATTGTGCTCCCAATTCACGGTACTGGTGTGTGATGTGTCCCACAGTGTGATGAGACAACGTAGTCCAGCTGAGAAAAAAAAGTAATTAAATCATCCCTAAAGACATCTCTAGACACTGTAGCAAGTGGTTGAATATGCTTTCCAATAAAATGCCTCCTAAAATGTCCTTCTACTGTGGTCGGCGATCAGATTTTTGAACAATTCTCAAATCTGTCATACTTTATACTTCATACTGTTTGCCCTTTTGGCCCTTCTTCTAGGCAGCTAGCACTAGCCATAAGAGGATGCAGCTTTAAGTGGTTATGTATACCACTGGCACTGTTGGTAATTAATGATCTAGCCTTATATACATAGCGTAGCTGATGATTTTATTTGCTTTCCACACACTTTATTGGAGGTGAGCATTGGTACAGCCATATATGTACCAATGTAAGGTTATAAATAATAGCACAAGGTTGTATATATTAACCTTATACTGCATTTAAAGGAAATAATAATCATAGGTCACATTGTTTGGGACATTGTACCTCAGTGCTAATGAAACAAAAACAGGTTACAATCCTATTTGAGCATTCGCTAATGCTTTGCATTAAATGCTTTTCAATCTGCCACTGATCACATTAGGCGGCATCCGCTTATCGGCTCATCTAAAGCGTTTATGTCCACATCTAATTGGGACCAATGCTTTCTTAATGGAAACCGCTTAGGTTGAGCTATTTCATAACTGTATACCGCGGCGGCAGATGGGCCCAGTAGTCCAACGTAAATTCCCCTATTAGACTCCTTTGAAACAAAAAGCTTCTTCAACCTTGTTTACTTCTGGAATGATGCTCCAGGTCACAGCCTCTAATAATGGCAACCATAATTATTGTGTGCTGTACTTATGCTAGTAATCACAATGGCTAGCATAATGAATAGCACCATTTCCTTTCATTCCATTGTTTGTTTTCATGTTGCGTTAGCATTTTTGTGCTCTGTGGTCCTGTACAACGCTATATTGATTCTGTGTGCACAAGAGCAGAATGTTAAGCTGCCAAGCAAAACATCATCTACGATTATCCAAGCTTTTTTTTTTTTTTAAACCACAACAATATACTATGCTGCCTCTTTGTGACTTGTGAGAAAGTGTCAAGAGTGTTGCACACAAAAAATCAATTCATATTTTCTGAACACAGGTATTGACAACTTCGTTTTTTTGATGGTTGTGATTGTGCGGCATGATGTTCAAACTATCCAAGTCATCTGCATGCCAAATCCCATCACCCCGCCAGTATGCTGGAGGTCAACACCAGCTCTCAGGCTCACAGCATGAGGTCTGGAGGCTGATGGTTCAGGTGCATGACCAAGGCAGCCCCTCACCCTGTGGCCAACTCCAGGCACTAAATCAAGACAGCCATGGTTGTGCTTATTATTCAGACCAGGGGAGAGGAATGAGTGTTGCTGCAAGTGATTCATTGGCCATTGAACGTCACATGTTTGTCAGGCATTTTGATGGATGCCGTCTCCGTGTGGCTGACTTGTGACATCTTAAAAAAAGATTATGCATGTGAATCGAGGGACTTTCTTTGAATTCTACTCACAACACTTTTTCTGGACTGGCTTTTATGCATTATGTAAAGCATTTCAGCCTTACCTTATGCATGAAATGTGCAATTTCCATGCGCTAGTCTGAATGATCAAATGTGAACATTGATTTGATGTATATAGTCTGTATATTAAATGGAACGAAGCTCTTGAGGGTTTAGAATGTTGAAAATAAATGTAGAACATTGAAAGCGTAAAGAATGCTTAAAGTACGCATGTACGCTCTTGACGATGAGTTAGGCCCATGAGTAACATGATAAATCCTTCTTTTTTTTTATCCACTCAGTGCAGGGTCTCTTTTTTCACGAGCCATTGTCTTTAAATAGCTCCGTCTCTCCGCCCAAATGGCCTTTGGTCGAACAGACAGCAAATTGCACACAGTGGGAACAACAGGAAGCAGGGCATTATCTTGAGGACTACGTACACGAAGCAGAGTTTCTACCTTCCTTTGTCCACATTGCACCATAAAGTTGACATTTATGTCTTCCCTCCAGTGATAGTGAAGATGAGCACAATTAAGTCATTTATTCTAATTTCTACTTGTATCAAATGAGTACTACATACACGCATGCATGCACAAATTCTTCACACAAACAACGCACGATGACTGTCATCGGTGCTTTGGAATGAGGATCTGCTGTGGACTATTGGAGCCTGTAGGATCCATGATTCCCACAAAGTTATTGAATGTTAATGCATCCCAAGATCATGATCAAATACACAAGTGCTGTAGCGTTATTTTCACGATACTTCCTGGAATTAGCCAATATTTACATATACAGCATCACTTAAAAACAACACACTGCTTGAAAACAGCATGCACTGACCAACATGTGTCTTAGAAAGTGTGTTGTGAAATCCAATCGATCTGAGCACAGCCCAGCTGGCTATTCCAATGTCTCAGCTGTCTGAACGGAAGGAGATCATGTCTTCTCGTGACAAGAGAGGACTTTAAGGTCAAGTCCTTGACTCGAATAGATAAGAAGATCATGACTATCTAAATTGCCACCGTCTATCCAAAATACGCTCCAGGTTTCACACGATGTCAATGTCAGTGAATTATTTTCTCAAAATGGGCTGTAGCACAGAAAGATATTAGCTGTGGCTAGCTTGACCAACAGGTCAACAACATTTCTACCACCTGAGCTGGACATGTAGAGGTTAGTTGAATTGGATCGCAATAATATTGTTTATATATACACAAATGCATGACTCATATATTTGCTGCCAATGAAAAAGAGTAATCATCACTTTAAACATATTTATACAGTTGACAGTTCAAAAACAGTAGCATCCATATGAGTGAATGTTTGGCTGCATATTATAAACGAGCCGTTGGTTCTGCATCAATCTGCGTTAAACACACACGCCAAACACAGGCACAACATGAAGCCATTAAGAACGCATTGTGATGCAAATGAAGGTCCACTCAGACCTATGGCAGACCATAAAGTGCTTCCCAGTCTCCTCCCTCGCGAGGCTTAATTAGACTCACAGACTGAAAACCTGGGACACGTGTGCGGGGCAGAGCAGGGTTGGTTTCACCTGCTACCCAGACTCCATCTTTGTAGCGTGGGGCTGTGTGGTATTAGCCGTATTATTCCACAGGCTTCACAGGGAGCACTTTGAGTTTTGCCAAGTGATAATGCATTAGATTATGCAGGGTTTGGAAGTACAGGCTATCCTAACCAGTATTGAATGAATTAAGTAGATCACTTTGCATTCACATGTAGGGTGTTTAGCACACCTCTTTGCCCCAAGTGACTTCCAATAAGTACATTCGTCCAAAGAGTGAAAACTATATATGGCTGGCGGTACAGAAGATTGGAATAAATCAAGTTGCAAGCACTCATGATTACCATGTTAATAGAACAAGTTTCAAGCGCTCATAAGTGCTAGGTTAACCCCTTGCTGACTGTGGTGTTTACCAGGCAACCACAAAAGGAGTAAGCATCCTTTTCAAAATGGCTGCCAGAGGGGAATGGCAGTTGAAGGGAAATACCTCAGTCAGCGTTGCCTGGAGATGCGGAGGGACACACCTGACGCCAATCTGCAATCGTCGAGATGCCTACAAAGAGGGATGCGACGCTGCGGTCTGGGAGGCACGGCGTGTGGTCCCCGGTCTCCGGGCTGATATCCCGGTCCAGGAAGAACCAGAGCCGTTCCTCCGACCCTTTCCCTGTGGTTAGAAAATAAATGGAGTTGATTGTCAAGCAAAATCGCCCGACTTCCTCATTTCCCCGTCGTGGTCACCTGTAAAGGGAGAGGCTTGCCTCAACACATTTCTTTGATGTATTTTAACGTGTGATGTCTAATTTCTCTGCGGCGTCACACTGCCTCCGGTACAATGAGGCATTTATTAATGAATGTAGGGTACACTGCCGCCTTAGTTGGCTTTGACAACCGTCACCTACAGTTGTCGCACACGCGCTCCCACATGTTTCGACAGAGAAAACATCTCTTTGCTTTGCGATCTCATGACCGTTATTCATTTGCAAATGTAAGATTCAAAACACACTGCGTGGGATACAACCAGCACACAATGCTTGAACCCCGTTTTCCAAAATTCAAAATTAACTCATTGGAAAATCTCCATGCGGTCGTGAACGCAGCTTTTGTTCCACACAGTGAACAACCAAGTACCCGTTTCGCCATCAGCCGTATTCCCAAATATAGATTTGTGTGTGAACTGCAAACACACTAGGAGGGTCCATGTTTATCATGAACGGACAGACGCAGATGTGTAAATAGAGAGCACCCGAGTGTTTACCATGCAGAGCAACAGATGAGCCAGGATCAATGTTTACCCCATTAAACGTGTAAATACTGCATGTTGCACCTGCAATTAAACATTAATCACACCTGGATGCCGCCTGCCATGGACTTCCCAAACATAGTCGACATTCTCAACCAAGGATGGATTTCCATAAATGTATTGGTGTGCGTACGCGTGCTGTTAATATTCATGCTACTGCCCCATTTGTAAAAATACTTGTCTCCGCATGCACACACACACACACAGCTTATTGAGAAAAGCTTTTACAAACGGGGTAATGGCATGAATATTAACTGCACCCCAAATGCCGGACTTTACACACACACACACACACACACACACACAGAGACAGACTCTGCCTTTGATTGGATTTACATTTCACTTGCAAAGCTATTTGCAAACAGTTCCTCGTCTCCCTTGGGGGAACACCTGGTGTCGCTGGTAATACGGTGTGTCTCCAGTGAGTGGTAATTGCAACCGGACCACCCACCCCCACCCCCTCACACAAAGAGTGATGTCAGTGGAGGACAGGGATCCGTGGGGGCGGGGGTGTGGTCAGTGGAGAACCTTAGGCGGGGGTGCAATCCATCTGTAGCGTTTCTCTTCCGTGTCTGACTGATTGTGGTCTCAACAAGTAACCAGCCAGCTGTTGGTGTGCGTTTAACGTCATTAGCCCCCAGCATCATGCATCACCTCCAACAGGTGCTCCCGCCACACCGAAGGGTGCCGAGTCCTGTGTCACTAACACGAGAGGCGTGTTCGCTTTAATTCACCTCAATACCTAGCAAAACCGTTCAGTGTTATGGAATTCATCAACGGCGGACTCAAATGGCCCCACCTTACTTTGTTGACACATGCAAACAGTTTGTAGGCGTGTCTGTATCATACACTTACTGCATGTCACTGCCAGCGACAAGTGACATCATATTTTACGCGGCCCCATTTAAGAAAGGTGTTTTACATGATCCAACACTGGTGGTGTGCAGTGTGCTGCATGTAGTTATTAAAACGTTATGTTGGTGCGATCCCCGACTACGCCGAGCAATGTTTCGAGGTGTCCCTGAGTAAGACACGTCAGCCATTCATACACAGACACCGCCGCTGGTGTATAAATGAGGCAATATCACTTTGGATGAACGCACTATATATAGAAATAAATGCAATCCTCTTACCATATGTCATAATGACATACTTGACAAATGAACAAAAGCAGCCATTGGATGAATGGCAAGTGTGTGCTTCACTACACACTACAGCCCAACACCAAATGAGGTGAGGAGATCAGAAGAGAGGGGACAGGGCCAAGTACACTATGGGACACGATCCGGAGGCTCGCTGGTTGACGGTGGAGGTGGGGAAAGGACCCAAGTGCAGGCAGCGTGTTTAACACAAAAAGTTTACTCTTTATTTAACTATTTAATCTACTGCTGGGAAAGGCAGGCAGGTGACAGGTGAACAGGTAACAGATAAACGTGGAGCAGGTAAACGGGGAGCAGGAACACACGAACAAGACGGTTACTCACTGACAAAGGATGGGTAATCGTTGACAAAACAACGGTTAGGATCTGACACCGAACAAAGGACTGGGGCAGGCTTAACTAGGAAATTAACAACAAAGTGACAACACCTGAAGCCAAAATGGCTGACAGACAAAACAATTAGTGAACAGATAAACACACGGAAAACACAGGAAGTTAAACTATGGGGGAAAGGTGGAGACAGAACACAACAAGACAGGGGATAAATCATAACGTCCAGCAGGGAGTTAATGAAGTCAATAAAATAAAGTCACTTTATGGCAGAGGCAGATCGTGACACTGTGCTGTCAGGTGCAGCAGGTGGCCATGAGCAAACCAAGACAACAGAGATATCAAACTACAAAATACACACAAGGTGAACTACCAGATCCCCCTGAAACGCAAACCCATACCGAATGCTTTTTTGTGACTTGGACTTTCTATTTGACAAATATTCATATTGTTATTGCTACCAATACAACCCACGAAACTGCAGATGACTATAAAACTTCATGTCAATGTTGCTCACCAATAGCTGAGCCGGTCCAGTTTTAGCACGTGCTACTCGACCAGACGGCCGACATGGCAACGTAAGAGAATTATGAAGCTCTTTTTCTATGGATTCCCTCCACGCCGAATAAAGTTGGGAAAGTGGCGTCTTTGAGAAGTCCTTGCGACTCTGGGACAACATAGCAGATAGCAAGGGGGGGTCAACCACGCTGAGCTTTCTTAAGGCAGACCTTTCAACCGTGCCGACTGGCAGCCTATCCTTAGCGATGCGGCGTGTCGCTGTGTGGGTTATATCTCTGCACCGTGTGGATGTTTTGTCCGATGCTATTGTTGCCCAAGTGCCTCTCCATGGTGGACTGCCTGTGGGTTGTTCCTCGAGACGCAGCGGCAGCAGCAGCAGCAAAATGCAGCAGCAGTCGGTTGTGAGCGACGTGTTGCGTTCTCCAAAGGATGGCCGTGTGGTGGAGGGGATGAAATATGTGTGTCGCATTATTCACGCTTATGGTCAGGGTGGACCTCCTGCAGGTTACACACACAACGGGTAGGCATACACACATTTTTAGGAAAAAGACGTATGTCTGCCTTCACGAAAGACTGGATGAAAGATGAATTGTGAAGTGTAACATTCCTGACCCTGTGGGGCTTGGGTTTGTCCCTATCGGGATAATAATAATACAGAAATAAAGTCATGTAAATAACTGCATTTACGAGAATAGTCTTTTTTTTGTGTCTTTGCCATCATACCGTTTATGTGGTAAACATCCTTTTAAATATGTGTGTCAAATATTAAATAGCAACACCAAAGAGCTTGTTAATAACCCAACCACGACACCACAAGAATAGACATGCTTTACGTAGCGTACGTGTCTGAGAATGAACTACATACATGAATTACAATTACAATGAAGTTCAATGACAATAAAGTTGAATCTAATCTAATCTAATTCAATCAAATTGGACTAGGAGTAAAATGCATTAATATGGGTTGACATTTGCACATTAATGTCATTGTGGTTTTTTCCTTATCGTAATAATTCAATTGTGATATATGACCTGTACATGAAGGGCAGTAGAAAAAAACCAACAAGCACTTATTGGTACTGGCTAACATCTGCCGTCAAAAAGCCACGGTGTATGTACGGTGTACATATTGGGAGGCTTCGGTACTTATTATAATCTGTCACTGCACAGGACAAAAATGATTGAATCTGTCCGGCTATCTCTGGCCACTACTTGCCCCCCTTATCTCTGGACACATGTTCATATATTCTACCCATGATTACGACTGCCGACGGATGAAACAATACAAGGCCACCTGGCCGTCTTATTAGCTTTTCAATCATTTGCAGCGTTGTCTTATTTTAGATCTTAGTACAGCAATGTGTTGATCAGATGGCTACCGGGAGTCGGGTGACAAAAAGCAGTCTTGAAAGTGGGTGAGGCGGAATGAGGTGAATCATAATTTCAACCAAATGGCCACCATTCTCCCATGAAGAAAAATAGGAAAAATAATGAGCCAACCTGGTTCACAAATCTAGCCCCAGGGAATGCTGGGAAGTTCGGTCCTGGGAAGTGACTGATTCCACTTTTTTCCGGCAGGGAGGCAGAGAATGAGAGCGTCAGAGGAGACCTGAGGTAGGAGAGCACAAGATCACTTCTTTGGTTGTTGCTATGCAATGTTTGTTGGCATATTGAGGCTCATTTATATTCTATAATGTTGAGGGTGGGGGGGGTACCATCTCCTAAACCCAAACTACACATTTTTTTAATGTTGTAGGT
>OMOU01002834.1:1965-14012 GCA_900312585.1 Malacocephalus occidentalis
TCTCTGCCCGCCCCCTCCTCCTCCTCCTCCCGCTCCTCCTCCTCCCCCTCCTCCCGGTCCCAGCTGTCCCCCGCCGTCTCACCGCCCTCTTCCTCCTCTTCGTCCTTGTCAGCCCGCGCCTTCGTTTCCTCTTGCTGTCTGTCCCCGTCGTTGCTGTGCCCGACCGACTCGTCCTGGAAACCAGTGGTGATTGACATTCCTTTGACATAATTCCTTTTTTCTCGGAAATAGGCGACAGTCGAACAGGCGATATTCAGTTTGTTTGATATTATTTATGCTTTTTTAATCTTTTGCACAAGAATTTCACTTGCCCTATGTTATGAAGAACATTTGACACTTGGATCATCATCATCACCATCCTCATCCTCTTCTTCATCGCCATCTCCCGCCATCGCGAGCCTGCAGAGCCCCGCTGGTCGCTAGGTGACACCGAGACCAAGCCAGCCCTTATCGCTGCCTCCCAGTAACCCAGTAACCCTCGCTCACGTGTGACCCATCCAACCGCCCCCCCTCCATTGTAATCATCATTACCCCCGTTATTATCACCACCATGTCAACATAATTATGGCAAAGGTCACGTCATACCGTGCCCCGGCTCTGGGCTTTCTGCTCTCCTCTGGTCACCGCCGTGTAGTCCCCCTCCAGGTCCACGATCTCATTGTTTTTGGCATTCTTGGTAATGAGATCCTGCAAGGCCTCGGCCACCTGGTACTCCAGGGTCTCCGCCTGGCCGTCTGTAATCTGCCCGCCACAGGGGGAGACAGAGGAACATCCTCAGATCCTTTGTGTTGTCAATGACCTGTTTGTGTTGTGACTGTTTCCCATTTTTGAGGGCATACATACATGTGAATATAATGACACACATAACCTAACACTAACCCTAACCCTACATACAGAGACCTATGACAATTACGGCTGCCCATGCCTCATTCAAAGTAAAACAAAAAAGTCAATGTTGCATAGGAGTTTGTAAACCAAATGAAGTGATTGATTGATTTTTATTGTTTTCAGTTCTCTTAATTTGTCCTGCGTCTCCTTTGGGCGACGTGCTCCCGGCTACAGGAACTTGTTGTTGTCGTTGTTGTAGTGTGGCCGTCACCTACTGGATGATGTATGCTGAGAGTGAGGAACGTCAGTACTGGGGATAGGAGACCAGACGCCACAGAGGGGGGATCACCCACCAGCCCCAGCTTGAGTAGTTTGGCGACGATCCTGTCGAACACGCCTCTGTCGTGTTCCTCATAGATCTTGTTGGCGATCTTCTGCACGATGTCCTCGGCTGTCAGCGGGGTGCCGTCCACCTGCCAGAAGGTCTCAGGGTCGTCTGGAATTCAAACAAGCGCGTATTTGAGCCAGTTATTACTTATTACCTAATCATTTATAACTGGTATGATGCCGAGTCCTTTTCTCTCTCTCTCTACTTCTCTCTCTATCTCTCTCTCGATCTCTCACTCTTTCACATCTGATGTGATGCGCCTTAATCTGCCTCCGATTTCAAGGCCAAACCTACAGCCGCAATCCGCCCCAATTGCTTGGAACACAGATCTGTCAGCTGCTAATGATGGCTTCTGATCTCTCCTCTGCTCTCTCTCCTCTTTTCTGATGATGTTCTCACAACGGAGCCAGACGTGTAAAAACAGCTACCTTAAGCAAGACGCGTTCCGAAAATATGCGTACCAGATGCTGAAAAGTTGAGACTCAGCACAAAGCAATGAGAAGTCTATGGAACGTGAGCCAACATTTTGCATCCGAGTCATTTGAGCTGAAACACTGCAGGGGATCAATGCCCATGTGTCCCAGTACTATACTACACACACACACACAGTCGCTACCCATTCACTACACTAGCCCTACAAACACTACGTACAACACAACGGGGGAGGCAGTCGCTCAGCCAGGTAAGAGCGGGTTGCCGGTTCGACTCCCCGGGCCCCACCTAGCTAAGGCGTCACGGTGTCCCCCGAGCAAGACGCCACCTCGCCCTCACTGCTCCTGATGACGGCGGTTAACGCCTCGCGCGGTTGACACCGCCGTCGGGGTATAAATGGGGTGAATGTGAGGCAATACTGTAAAGTGCTTTGGATAAAAGCCCTCTATAAAACGCAACGCAATCCATTCTCTCTTCCCACTCGCACTGGGAATGAGGAGCAGAGCGCTCGGCTCGGACGCAAGCAGAAGAGGAGTTTGTGGGCACCGCGAGGAAGGTTTAATTTAAGACACAACAATAGGAGGGAACGCCTCCATATTGGCAGCAGAGCCACTTCTGTTCTCTATGCAGTCCTGGCCCAGAACACTCCAGCCTGGTTTACACCGACCAGGCACGGCAAATGAGTTTCTTAGTCTTGTATCTCTTTCTGTCTTACTTCTGACTTACTCTCTTTCTTACTTCTGTTCATTTTCTCCATTCCCTCTCTCTGTCTCTTTTGTTTAAGTATGAATGCATGTACAGTATGTATGTATGTATGTACCATATGTATATCTGTATGTATGACGTGTGTTGTTTCTTTGCTTATAGACCTGCACTCCAATAATGTGACAGGAGGGAGCTTGTTTAACGCTTCTGTTAACATGTTAACGTCCATACTGGTTTGGTATTAGAGGGCTCAACTCGTGTGGTGTGGGGCACAATGAGTGTGTTCACTGTTAACAACCACAACAACAACAACAACAACAACAACAACAACAACAACAACAACAACAACAAGTGAGGTGATTAAAAAAAGGACTTCTTTAGAGGAAATGTGGTAGTACGATGGGCTGTGCGGCATACTGTGTATGGACCAGTCTGCCACATCTCTGCCTCCTCGGGCAAATATATGAGAAGGCGCGGATGGTTACTCGGATCATTCTTCATGGACCACCGACAAGTGTGGACCACCGACAAGTGTGGACCACCGACAAGTGTGGACCACCGATGGCGAGGCAAGACCGGTTGCCAAGACCAGTGTTGTCGTGTGTACTGCAGCCCGACTTTCAAATCAAGTAGCTTAGTGGGCAGGAAGGAAGAAGCTTTGTGTTCCCCACGGTAACCTCAACATCTCAGTAGGCAGCGGCCAAGACGATCCTCTCTGTCTTCCTCTCACACGATCATATTCTCTCACTTTCTCCATCTCTTGCTCCATCTCTCTCTCTCTCTCTTTCTCTCTCTCTCTCTCTCTCTCTCCTTTTACCCACAATGAGCTCAATCAGATACGCACGTGAGCAATGTCCTTGACTGAAGTGCAGACGCAGACACAAACACACACACACACACACACACACAGATGGACCCCCCCCACTGCCTTCCCGACATGCTGCTGGCAGACAGGACACCCGTCACACACACACACAACACACACACATGGCTAGAAACCGAATGCCCCCCCCACGGCACCACACAGGGTACCATTTGTTTTGAAAGAAGGCTGCATAGTATTGTGCTGTTGGTGAGTGGAGAAACAGAATCAGTTCACCATTCATTAGCTATTCCTGTTGTACAGTTGGTAGTGCTATCTTCTTAAAGCTAAGCCATATTAGTGTTGGTTGAGCTAATCTTGTAGCAGTGCTGGTCGAGCCATTTCGCTTAAACTAACCTTGTTTTTGCTGTTGTTGCAGTGTTGATACTTTCTTAAAAGCTAATCTTGTAGTAGTTATTGTTGTAGTAGTTATTCTCAAACTAACCTATTGTAGGGTTAGTATTGTTGCTCAATTTGCAGAGTTGAGTTAAGCAATAAGCTCCAAGAGGGCGTGGTTTACCGTGATTTTAGAACAGCTAAGGGGCATCGTTAGGCACGATGCGATAAAACGGTTACTACATTAAACTACATTAAGGTTTCATAAATGAACCGCATATCAACAAAAAATGCGAGAGTTTATTGATAATAAATGAATAACTAATAAATGATTCTTCCACCAAACAATGTAGTTCTTCAAATGTCTTCAAGTTGCTGAGTAACACACAGATGCAGCCACACAGAGACACGGTGGAGACAGACAAGTTAAGGGTGGAAAGCATGAAAGATTGGAGTGATTAACCTAATTACACGTATCTGGGTCAGTATTGACATTTATCTGGATGTCGCCATTAATTGTTCAAATAGTGTTGGACTGTTTTAGCGCTCCTCTTTGCTGGTATAGGGGTGCTTGACTCAGGACTGGTGTGTTTTAACTGCACGGTGCCAGAAGCAAGGACATTGGGCAGTTTGGGCAGTTTGGTGAATCGTCCCTGCGATTGCAGGGACTATTCCCCTGTATGTCCCGTCACTGACATGATCTCCCTCAGCTCTGGGCCAGCATCACAACATTTCTGTTGACATTTCTTGACCCAAGGACGTTCAACCCCATGGGCTCTCCTAACAAATGTTCCCTTCGTGTTGCATTATAATCACATCACAACTATTCTGCTCACTTTCCCCTATAATTGTGGTCACATCATTGTAATACAGTGAGTAACTAAGCTGCACTGTAACAAAAACATTTACTTTAGCTAATATTACATCGCTAACTGATGATAGATCTCAGATGTAGTTGCTTTGCTTTGGCTGGAGATAAAAGGCCGGTGGATCGCGTAGCAGCAACGAGAGGTATTCCTCCATTGAAGTGACAGGACACAGTGGGTTCCCTGGCTGCTCGAACAATCATCCCTGTAGGCTCTCTTTATTGTTTTCGCCGGGATCTTTATGACGTTTTTGCGCTTTCATCAGATGACAGCGATGCGCACTTCAGGCCCTCTTTAGCTCTGCGTCTCATATGCAGCTACACGTCGAACCAGACCTTGTGACACACCTCGAGACCTTCAGGTGAGTTTGGGTTCAGGGCCTGGCAGCGATTGATCTTCTGGAAGTCTGCCTCCGTTCTAAGATTGGATGATGGGATTCTCTGTCGTGTCCGACTACTCCCACAAGAACATTTGTAGGGAAAGTAAAGAAAAGACACCAGGATCGGCTGATCGATGGATCATTTCCATACCACTTAAGTGCGTAGGCCAACATAGCTGCTGAAACCATAGAGTTCACCTTTCTCGTTTTTCACAGAGACATAAAATTCATGACAGCCTGGTTTAGTTCACTTTTTGTGATTGTTTTAAACACAATAACCAGATCTTTCTCAACACACCAGGTCTGAAAACAGCGAACGGACAACATAGTTTGTTTAACAGTCGGCTTCGGTCCTGTCTTTTACAGTTCTTCAATTTCTTAGAAATTTCTCCTTTCTTTTTTATCTTCCTCCCATCCTGTCCATCTCTTTCAACCACTCATCCGGGTTTAGCCGACCTAGTAAGTAACAACCAAATCTGACATTTTGTAACAGTGGCGATTTTATTGTGTAATGATTGCCATGGTAGCCATTTACTCTTTAGTGTGCCACAGTAATACTGATGTGAATGTGGTCACAGGTGGTAGGTAGTATTTTACCACGGCGGCTCAGCCAATCATAATCAAGGACCGGAACTATCCAATTGACTTGATTGTGAGGAGGAGCTTAACCCTGCATGAGCCTCCCTTGCACACTTTTAATACAGAGTCAGCATTTTAGCGTCACTTGTCAAAGACAAGGGAGTCTTCCTACACGAGTCACGACCCGGTCAAAAAGTATTTCAGCGCGGGGCCATGCAGGGAGTCCTACAGCTACAGCTTCATCCTTCCTTCCTCTCGTCCTAGCTATGTGCCTAGACTCCATTACAATCAGAACATCCTACCATAGCAGATGTTGCGGAAGACCCTCCACTCGTTTCCACAACCCCTCCGATCTCCTTGGCGTGGTACTGAACGACCGGCTGTGCTGCAACGCCAACATCATCTCTGCGGCCGGATCTTGTACAATTGCTCTCTACAGCACCCGCAGGATCCGGCCCTTCCTCACATGTGAAGCAGCACATATCTTAGTCCAAGTGCTTGTCATCACCCGCTTTGAATACTGCAACTCTCTCCTGGCTGGACTCCCTTTGGAAAAAGGGGCGTTACGTGCTAAAAGTCTGTTAGCATGTAACCCCCCTTTTCCGCAACCACCAATTGGCTCTGGGTAAGAATCAAGATTCGCTCGCATTAGATTCAAGACATTGGCATTGGCCTACAAGGCCGTCAGCGGAACTGCCACTACCTACCTCCTACCAAACCCATGCCCCAGCCTGAGCTCTCCACTCAACCACTTCGGCGAGACGACCGGTACCACCTTCATTAAGAACAGGCAAACGTCGCTCTGCCAAGTCCCCACTCTTCTCTGTTCTGACACCGCAGTGGTGGAATCAACTCCTGACTGAGATGCTCACCAGCTTCCCCAAGAGACTCAAGACCCATCTGTTCAGAGTTCACCTGGACCTTGCATAACCCCACACCTTCCCTCTCCTAAACCCTAGCAATAATTTGCATGTTTGTGTGTTTTGGCATTATTAATAGGATTTGTTCAGCATATTCTATGTTCTTAGATTTTGGTAATGCCCTCAGAATGGCACATCTGCTCTTATCCCAGCTATTATGCTGGCAACCTCGCAATTATGAAACTCATTCAATTAGCCTTGCATCTATGAATGCTTGAAACCTGCTCTGTTCTCATCTTTATGAACCACAATGATGATCAACAAATCTACTCTTTGTAAGTCGCTTTGGATAAAAGTGCCAAAATGCCAAACGCCCTAAATGTAAATGTAATATACTGCATCGCCTACCTGGGTACTTGCCATAGTCCATGCCGTTCTTGGTCGAGTCGTAATCCTCGGCCAGACGCCGGCTCTTGGTGGAGTCTGCGTCGTCAGGGACGTATCGCTCTTTCTCCTGGCCGGTCTGAGCCGCCTTCAGCTCATTGGTTGACTTCTGACCGTCAGCCAGGGATTTGAGCATGGCAAAGTCATCCCCGTCCTGCTCCGAGTCTTTGGCAGAAGTCGCTGGGTTGGTGTCTGAGAGAGGTGTAAAAATATACAGTGAAAGTTCAGGGGCGGGGGGGGTGACAAGCATACATCTCCTTGGATCTGAGTCAACCCAATGAGGGTGAGATATATTACTCTAAATCAATAGACTGTGTCTTCCTATATTTGCATTGTGGTCTCATCTTACCTGCTGACTGGACACTCTCCTTCACACTGTCCGCCTCAGCTATCTGAACAAAAGCACAGAAGGATTTACAACACTAAACACTTTTCGCTTTTATTTTGTATGTAACGTTCTTCCACTGTTTATATCTATCTATTTCAAGCCTCTTGTTTGGTAAACTAGTGACCATAAAACCAGACAGGCAGGATATTGGATGGAGATGTTGATCTATAGGTTTACCTGCTCCTGGAGTGGTTTTTCTTCCGTCAGCTGTCTGTTGTAAACACTTTTATCTGCAATAATAAAAAAACATATACTCTCATTCACTGCCAAATAAATTCAAAGAACAATGGTTTTATGATGGTCGAGATAGTACTAAGGTCAAGTAAAGACTGGTGGTCGTGATAAACCACGATCCATGATGCCATTAAAACTGGAACCAAACCTTATTTCCATCAGGATAATACATACATACATACATACATACATACATACATACATACATTTAAAATAATGTCATTTCACAGTGTGGTATTGTTCTTATCGGCTGATTTAGTGTAGGCTACTGAGTGCTTCACTGAAATGAAATGAGGACTATTTTAGATCTGGTGCTGGCAGTTTTTAGTCGCTCTATCGGCAGAACTTAATCGGCTCACAAAAACACAAGATTAAGCTGGTTAAAATAGCACTCAATCGGCCTTGGTGTCCTACCACCGTGCAAAGTCAAAAGTCACTCTGTTCAGTCATACCACACTCAGTCATACAGTCATATATCACTCGCATTTCTCTTCATCTGGTTTCTCCTACTTTTAACTTCAACGCCAATGGAGTATTAGGCATAGTTTTGTCACATGGATGGGCGGCTATAGCGGTATTCTGTCAGTATAAAAACACTAGGTTTATAGCAACATTCACTAAACTCACCGTCCACTGAGTCTGCAGGTGTGGGAAACGCGACGATCTGGCTCACCACCATCAAAAGAGATACAAAAAGGAAAAGGCCATGACATATTGACGCCATCCTGAAAAAAAAAAACCAATCTCGGACTCAAGTGATAAATGCGCCAGGTAGACTATCTATGTGTACTCGTCTGTTGTAGTGTGCGGGCTGCACTGCTGTTGCTGTTGCTGTTAAGCCGGTGCATCAAGTGTTGGATGTTTGGATCACTAAACTATGTAGTAGTGATATATAAGGTGTGAGTGGAAAGCGAGAGTCCGGTCGGTGTAGCCGCTGTGTCAAACGCAGTATGAATCTCCCTTGTGTTAGCGGGAGCTGTCCACGAGCCGTGGTGCTGAAACTAGGTCGGCCAGCTTATAACCACAGCAGCAAGCTAAGCTCCGGTTCACCCTAACCTAAGCCTCGTGTGAGCAAAACATCCTCTGCCGAGACAATGGTACCGACCGGGGTTGCTCTTCTACTACAGCAGCAGCAGAACATCCCTCCCTTATCCCAAGTATATGGGAGTGGGGGAGTGGTCACCAAAGACTCCGCCCATTGCGCTTGCGTCAGACAACCTGCGTCATGACGTCAGACCACCTGCGTCATGAAAGCACGTCTGCGATCGACCTCTGCTTTTAAGAAGATGAAATCCACAAACAATTAGTGGATGGATGCGGAGGGGGGAGATAAAGATAAATGTGTCTACCTTTACAACCCTTTGTTGTTTTATGGCCCCCGGGAATATTTAGCGTGTGTTGCTTTAATTAACTTTCCATCATTTTCCATTTAGTGACACACCGTTTCTCATGATACCAGGTTTTCCCCTAGAAGCGCATATGCGGGTACATGGATGGACACGTAATGTTGTGCAAAAAAGCAATGGTAATACATTTTACTATTGATTTGTCGTGGTCGAAGGTTAATGATTAGTTTGAGGCTACCCTATGTGGCAACTAAATGCCCACACTAAACAAGGTTTTTACAAATCCCTATCACATATAGGCCCAAAGGACCACACTTAATGAATTAATCAGTTCATAATCAGAATTAATCAGTTAATGAAATCCAACTTTCAGCAGAAAAGCTGAAAAGTTTCAGCAGAAAAGTGCAAAACAGCATGCCATGTTTAGTTTAGGCATGTTATTTAAATTAATGTATTTGGATGAGTCTCTTTCACCTAAATTAGCACTTAAGTTCTGATAGATCGAATTTGTTCTTGGTATGCCAATGTTTGCCTTTGCCTGACAGAGAAAAAATTGGAATATTTGTTTTCAGTCAACCGCATGAAATGAACTCCGTAAAAGAGCAGAAGCACACGATGGTCCTTACATTGGGCCTTATTGTGGCACTCTAAACGGTGTTCTATATTTTATAGCTATCTATTACTGCCATCTAGTGGTATTAATAGGTAACTAACTCTCTATCCCAAGACACACACACACGATTTTAGAGGTGGATGGAACGCAGATTATACACACAAGCTATACACACACAAAATGTTTACCTTGGTTTAGCTTGGTTGACCTTATTATTATTATTTAAGTTGACTCAATTTAAAATAAACACATTTCTTTATCTCATACTGTTTCATTCAATACAACCATTTCTCATTCAAATACATTTATGTGTTTAACTAATTCATACAATTTTGTATTCATATTTTTTATATACCATTAGGAACTTGCTTACGCCACACAGACTCAAAGCCTACACGTCATCACACAACGCCTACATGTAGGATACTCTCTACCCCCAAAGGAGACAGAAGACATTCATTACTTATTGAAAATGTACCACATTGAAAACATTATTGATGCCTCTGATGCCATTATTGAATACACTGAATATAGAGCATGGGCTCTATAGGGGAGTCTAAGATATATAGTTTGTTTTTGTGTGTTTCCATCACAGTGGCCCTATAGAGCACATACTGGGGACAAGCACACATCAATGCATGCCTGATATCGACAGGTTCATTGTTTAACCCCCTGTTCACAAGAACCAGCTTCATTCATGAGAATCACTAATGAGAGAGAGAGAGAGAGAGAGAGAGAGAGAGAGAGAGAATAGCAGCAGAGTACATTAAGGGCTGCCAGCCCCATGTGACAGAGACCCTCTGTGTGTGGAGGATGAACATGGGGACCCAGAGGTTAATTATTGGCAAGCTCTGCTCTGACAGGCAGAATGAGACATGAGACATCAAGTCGATGGTGGCGGAAGGTGTGTGTGTGTGTGTGTCTGTCTATCTGTGTGTGTCTGTGTGTGTGTGTGTCTGTGTGTGTCTGTGGGTGTCTGTGTGTGCGTGTTCCCTCCCTGGCCAGCCTTGTGAATGTAGTTTAGGTTGACTGTGGATTATGGTGAGTTGTGTTTGTGTTGTGCTGAGGGTTTGGCATGTGTAACATAGTTATACTGTGTATGAATGTTGTGGTATTTTGTATATATAACGGTAACTGTAACTTACTGAGCATGATGCAAATCGTTCTATATCTATAGTTCTATATTCCTTCACAAACACAAATAATTCAACTAATAAGAATGTAATACAATAGTACATCCCATTCTGAGTTATACATTTCACAATTGTAATGACTTATAATTCATTACACATCAAAATCAAGTAATGACCCACGGTGACAGAAAGGGCCGTGCTCACACCTCGGATTACAAACGTCACATTTTGATATTGTGCAGTCATGGATGTATAATCCCTAACCTGAGCTCCACAACAAGGTGGTCGTGCTCAAAGAGTTTCTGAGCGAGGAACGCGTGATGCGGAGCTCCACGTGATGATCAGCGACACGCGAAACGTTGTGCGCGACCCGGGGTCGTTGCCTTCATTAAATGCGAAATGTTTTCCATATGTTTTCCAAGAACGTTGACGTGAGTTGTTTAGAGACACTCGATGACAGGTTGTTCTGAATCCAGGTGTATCAATGTATCAAGGTGAGCAATAAGACTCTCTCTCTCTCTCTCTCTCTCTCTGTCTCTGTCTCTGTCTCTCTCTCTGTCTCTCTCTCTCTCTCTCTCTCTCTCTCTCTCTCTCTCTCTCTCATATGTAATCCCTGTCAGCTCCTCCCTCTTCCTACATCTCTGCCTCCCCGTCTCTAAGATATCCTCTTCTTCGTGTCTCTGCTGCATCCACTCTGTCTCCACGTGCCCATCTGCCAGGGACTGAGGTAAACTCTTTCTTTAGCTTTGTTGCTTTGTTTCTGTTCTCTGGAATATAATGTTAGAATAACCTGGTAGCATTTGTGGTCAATTGTGGTTTTCTATTTTGTGTTTCAAAATAGAAAAATAGAAAAGTTGTCCAAAGTTGTCCAAACTACATAGGGCCACATATCAGTCCTGTCCCGGCATGCAGTTGTTGTTTAAATTAATGTATTTAATTTGAGATTTAATGAGGCTGTGTGACTGATTTTGCGTCACTACATGTGATGCTTGTGTGTTCTATTGTGACTGTACTGGGAATCAATCAAACCAATCTGTTGATCTTAGTCTGAATTATTAAAGCTGCCACCTGCTTCTACTGCGATGACATGAACGTGAACATGCATTGACACCGATCCAAATAAAAACAGATATCATACTGAATGCAACGGACTAGCTTGTCTTGTACTAACGCCACACACTGCTCCAGCGCACGGGAAGCTGCTGCAACATCCCCGAGCCATGGCTGCCGTAAGTTCATTTAATATCGCTAACAATTAGTTTCGAATCATTCAGGAGAAGTTGTTGTGTTTTCAGCACCCACATGCTCCCAGTCAGCGTCGGGTGAAGGTGCTCGATGCAGCGTAGGCAGCAGGTTTTAAGAAGGGGCTCCACTTCTGTAATCATGTGAGACAGATTAAGCAGCGGCTTTGATGTGTGCGTCGTTTGGGGTCCGTCTTAAAGGGCCGGCGGCATTTGTGGGTATGTGTGGGTTGTATGTGTCAGAGTGTGTGTGTGTGTGTGTTGGGGGGGAAGGGGGTGGTAATAGAGAGAAAAAACAGTGAGTGGTCAGAAAGCAAGGTAGAATGTATGTGTGTGTGTGTGTGTGTGTGTGTGTGTGTGTGTGTGTGTGTGTGTGTGTGTGTGTGTGTGTGTGTGTGTGTGTGTGTGTGAGT
>OMOU01002996.1:9557-22215 GCA_900312585.1 Malacocephalus occidentalis
TGGCTTCCGAGAAAAGCATATCAGCTGTTTTCTCGCCGTGGGGCTATCGCGTTTCTGCCACTGAAAATGTAGTTTTCTGGGAGTAGACCGACATGAGATTTCACAACTAAGCATAACTACACTCACATATGTCATCCACGTCTACGATACGATGGACACACACTCACCTTTGCAGTTAGGTAGATCACACGTTTTGCCCATGCCTACAGAAGCGCAAATAAATCCAGTGGTAATTATGTTACTTTGGATTTACTCCGATGATAGCTTGGTTCCCAAATAACAAAAATCAACAACCAGTTTCAACTGAGCCAATTTGTGAAATGTGAATGATTGAAATGTGAATTAGATTATAGCTGGGTGTAGTGTTTAAGAGTTGTGTTCCAATGGGTCAGCATCCCAGACTCCACCTGAACAAAACAAGAAGTCTCACAAGAAAACAAAAAAAACCATCAGGCGTCTGACACGATCGCTTATTTTTTTTTAACACAAAACCGACGCAGATGTCAACGCGTTGTTGCTGGGATGAACATGTCGACGTGCTCGTCCTGTTTGTTGTCATCCTACCAATATTCACTCCAGCCAGTGTGTGTAGTATGCTAAAGGTACCGTCTCAGGCTAGCACTCGCTTTAGCCGATGGGAAGCATTAGCCCCACTAGTATGCGGCTATGCTAACAACCCGGCTGCCTAACAAATGTGGAAGATTATCATGGAAATTAAAATGTCCCGTCACAAAAGTGTGTCGTTTTGCTTAATAGTGCTCAACATAATCCACACGACACAATGCGATCCACTTACCTCTTGTCTTCTTTTAGGCCCAAACCATTCTAGCTGTGGGGAAGCTATTTTCTCTTTGTCTTTTCCACGTCCAGTTTACACACAAATTAATAAAGAGACAACGTCTAAAATATTAAACGGCAAAAACGTTAAAATTACACGGACGTGTGCCGCCCTCTCTTTTCAACGCAGGTCGAACATCAAGCGACAGACCAACTATAATCATTTTGTCCCCCGTTTTAATTGTCCCTGCTCAGCAGTAATAGGTGAGAGCGCTGCTAGCCGCTGCTGCTGCGTTTAGCCAGCAGGTAGGAGAACATATGGTGCGTTCCAGTTCTACGAGAAAGTCGGAATTGCTGACTTCTATGTCAGTAGTTTCAGGGGGAACGCCCCCTGACGTCGGGATTCCAAATCAGAAAATCGAGAGAACCCACCGAGTCCAAACCCGAGTAAACTGGAACACGGTCCACTCGGGTGTGATATCAGTATCGGTACTGATATCAGATGTGATATCAGTATCGGTACTGATATCACATCCAAGTGGACCGTGTTCCAGTTTCCCGTCTTCGCATTATGCTGCGTTCCATTTACTTGGAAAGTCAGACGTGGGAGCTGCAAATGACGTCACACCCGAGTTGACTGAAGTCGCGGTTGGCGAGGTTCTTCCGACTTTCCGAGTTGGTATTCCGACTTCAGGGGGCGTTCCCCTGCATTTTCCAACTTGGAAGCCGGAAATTCCGACGCCCGAGTACAACTGCGACGCACCAACAGTGTCGCTCCAGTCAGCAGCTGGCCTCGCTTCTCTACAGCGTCACGTGAACGCAGCCCTCAAGTCGAATATAACATGGGGGTTTGTCCGGGGGGGCAATTCACATTTTAATTACAATATCTTCCACTAAACGAGGCGATCGTGTGTGTGTTATGAATGTAGTTGTGAAGGTCATAGACGTGGTCGCTTATAGTAACTACTACATTTCAATAGTAGGTACGCACCACTGTCTGTTTATCAGACAGTGTGGTACCAGTTTGTAGAATTGGTGCGCCTACTACTGGATATAAAATGCCATTGAAATAAAGAGTCAGGATAACGTATTTAATAGTTCTGACATGTTCGTTGTTTTGTTTACGCAATGATTTGATAGATACAGGACATGTGTAAAGTTATGTAGTTCCTTCATTATCATCGCTAGCTAATGGAATAAACCTGGGAAAATATGGCGTTAACTGCAATACTTTTGTTTTAGTTTAAGGAATCATTGCATTTGTCTAGTTAACATTTGTGCCGCTGAACTATTTTTACAGAAATGAAGAATATCAAATGTAGTTTAAGCTATTCGGTCAATAAGAATATGCTCCAACAAAATGAACTAATTATCCGTGAAATTGCAGGTAAATAGGATAGCAATGTGCTTCCAATTTGAAACAATTCCAGCAGACAAAAACATCCTTGTATGCCATTTTTATTAAAAAGCAAAAACCACCTGGTTTCCAAAGCCTACTGGGTCTGCAAATGCAATTTTTCTGACTGTCTGGTGAAGCGTATGTATGACTTGTATGGAATATTGAATGAAATATTTACAATAATAAAACATGGGGAAAATGCACTTCTGTTATTGAAATTGAAGGTTGTTCAGAGAGGTGACAGCACAAGTGTCTACTTAATAAGCCAAATGTATGAAAAAAGGTATCTGTCCACCTAAAAAAAAAAAGAATGAAAAAAAACCTCTTAGACCAAGAAACTTGACCATAATGAAAATATTAATGAAACTGTTAAGACATACAATCTTACACAAATCAAAACAGTATCTGATTCTCTAATCCATCCACAACAGAAAATTGTAAAAGAAAATAGTAAAAGAATGCAATGTCTACAAAACATGTAAACACGTTTTCACTATTTCTTCTTTTTCTTCTTCTTGGGAGGCCCTTGATCCGAGTTACTGCTACTTCCCGAGTCTGAGCTGTCGGAGGAAGAGGAGGATGAGGAGGACGAAGAGCTGTCGCTGTCACTGCTGCTGCTGTCGTCCGAAGAGGAGGAGGAGGATGAGCTGTCTGAGTCACTGCTGTCGAATGACTCGTCGTCAGAGCTGTCGGAGTCACTGCTGCTGGAGTCCCCGGACCTGGGAGTGAACGGCAGGAAGAGCACCAATGAACGTCAGTCCGTGAGCTTCATGGAGACTCTAGGGAAGTGTGTGGTTCACCAATACAAGTTAGATGTGGCATGGCGAGGGATCACAATTTAGGATTGCCACGTTGTATGACAATAGCACCTGAAGGTAGGGGTGTCTGGGACACATCGTTACAAGCTACATTGTTCTGTTCATACATGGAACATCATTCCAATTGTAGGTGGCACCGGTACAAGCGCTATGCCATGTCACACGAGCGCTGACACAAAGTCAATCCTAGAAATGCATTGCAAAGGCGCAAGGCAGACCAGAGTAGGTGAATTAAAGTTATTAAACTATCAAGTAGAATGAAGAAAATGTGGTGTCTAGGACAGGTGAAAGTAGAATTGGGGAATTCATTTGAGCCTCAGTGAGGACGTTGAAGATCAGTGACTGCATGTTTGTTCTTGTTTCAGTCATTGTCTCATTAAAAACCCAGAAAACTGTTTTTATTTAAGTTGGTAGACCATTCCAGAAATGTGTGCATTTTACTGAAAAGGATGTCTGACCTTGTTGAGCCACACCGCAGTAGCCACTTCCCAGTGGTGACTCTACTGGTTTGTTTCATCATAAATAGGCACAATGCATTTTAGGGCAAAATATCACATATTTAAAGGTCACTTAAACCATCCACGTCACCTACTTCTTTTTTGATTTCTTTTCCAATGGTCCTTCTTTCCCCGGTCTGACAATACACAAAAACAAAAGATTTCAAAAGGCATGGATAAGCACACTCGAAAAGAATATTGACGGTTCAGATCAGTACCAATTCCAGTCAGTCATGTCAAACATGTTCGATATCCAAGAATGGGGACGAGCCACATGACCGATCAGGAGATCAGATTTTAATCCTAAACCCCCGCACACTACAAGATGTGTGCCAACCGTGAAAAATCATAGATATCAGTCGGCAGGGGTAAATCTGGGTTAAATTCGGGTTATAAATCTAGGGCGTATGAACGTGTGTATGCATGCGATATATAAATGATAACTATTTACCAAATCCACCTTTAAGAACACTGCAACTGCATTCACAAGGAAACTACTGGGACATTACTAAATTACTATTCAGAATTAGTAACCTCCCATTATTTAAAAAAACACAACGAAGATCATACAACATGTTTCACTTGCAGATGCCTTACCCAGGGGGAATGTTTTGCTTATTCTCGTTTTCCTTCAGCTTCTTCTTCATCTCCACTGTTCTTGAAGGTCTGTAGAGATACTTGCGTTTTCCTGTGCATTCATACGTCCAGTGGCCAAATTCCAAACACTTCTGGCACCGCACATTTTGCTTGTTTGCTTCCCTGCGTTTTAAATGTAGATAAAACAATTGATATAAATGAGAATGCGATATCATTGACATGTTGTAGTCGCTTTTGGAGAATACAAGTAGTTCTGGACGAGCAAAACCATAGATGAAACGTCGATAAATACACATTTACAAAATAATCACATACAATATTCTGACCGCCGATAAGTCGGTTGCACGCTTGTGATCCTTGACGAAGCGAGTATACACATTACTTAAGAGAATGATCAAATCCAATTACAACCAATGATGCTTGAAACGACTACGTTTAACCAAAATTATAGATTTTACTTA
Source organism: Malacocephalus occidentalis (assembly GCA_900312585.1). Taxonomy (NCBI): domain Eukaryota; kingdom Metazoa; phylum Chordata; class Actinopteri; order Gadiformes; family Macrouridae; genus Malacocephalus; species Malacocephalus occidentalis. Next base: position 14,107 of record OMOU01002996.1, read on the forward strand.
CGCTTGTCTTCGGGCAATAATTCTATGCATGGGAGTCGCCATGTTCTACAACTCTTCTTCGTGAACTAAATAGCCGTTACATACTTCCGGCGGTTATTGTAAATAACCTCTGGCGGCCTCTGGTGGAAAGGAAGGTGTTCGAACGTAATGTATCCTTGAGGCTTTTTTATTGTTGAAACCTCAGTCCAGACAATGAAAGTACATCCCAATACATCCAAATGAGCTATTACGACTATAGAAACATTGGCTATGTGTCCGAAATGAAAGAAAACGAATGTGTAATAAATGTGAAGAGACATCTTGTATCCTTGGTGTCAACTGTATCCCAGCATTTCAAACCTCTAGAAAATGGAAATACTGTATAAATCGCGTTCTTTTTACTCAGTTGTCTCCATTCAATTAGCAAAAGTAATTAAATACGAAAATACGCTAAATAAATATGTAAATCGTTCATGAAACTTTGAATTGGGTCAACCCAAAAGATAATGGGAGTGGTATACGAGTACGATAAAAAAGTAAAATGTCTAAATGACAGTTGTTTTTGTTGGAGTCGAATAGAGTATTCCCTTCAGGTCAGGAACATTTTACAAACATTACAACAGTTAATGAAATTGGAAAGGTATCAATTCCTGTCATCGAATCCCCAGACACATATGTAAATCAGTAGCTTTCATCGTTTACTGAAACTACATTGTTCGTGATGATGGTGATGATTCGCCACTTAAAATCCGTCCAGCAGGTGATTCGTTGTGGAAAGCTCCAGATGTATCTAGAACAGCGTTAGTATCGCGATACGAGTAGTATCGCGTGAATGACGAAACCCACCATGCTGCTCTCCGCCCTGCCGCCAGACCTCCTCGTAACATACCGGCGAGCTGTCCGCGGATTATGAATACAGGTGGTGGTCTCTGGACGCTTTGAACACAAGTCTATAAACAACCTCTTAGGCCTCTTCATATTTTCCCTCCCCGAGGAGTCCTATATAAACCATAATACGATAGAAAGGTGGTAGTAGTGCCTTGAAAGATGTCAGTGGTCGGGTTTGACTTGGGTTTCCAGAGCTGTTATGTGGCTGTTGCCCGAGCCGGCGGGATCGAGACCGTGGCAAACGAGTACAGCGACCGATGCACACCGTAAGTACCTATGCTAATTTATTCAAACGAAACCAACACGGGAAACCCTTCTCGGATGACTATAAGCAGCGGGGCATTAGTGCATACAGTCCGCAAACACACGTGAATATATCCATGACGTTAGCTACTACTGTCCAGACTTGTGTCCGATGATTTTTCTTATAGCTATGTGAACATCAGCGCCAACAAGAAGTGTTCTTTACGTAACTCATAGATAGACCACTGCTATCTTTCATTTAGTTGAATTTCTACAATACATTAGAGCAAGCTTTACTTGTTTGCTATGCATCTTTATTACTGTACGACAGTAGAGACGGCGTGCCATGATCACCGTCTGTCTAACACAGACGGGCGGTGCTTGCCTGATATGACTGGTTTCAGCCCCGGAGCAAACAAGCCCCGACCAATCCGCACGACTCACGTTGGTAATCGCTCGCCCCTCCGCCGTGGGGCGTGGCCTATGACGACACCAAGCGATCACTAGTTGGAATATTCTAGCAATATTGCAGTGCGTAAACTACAATGTAACTAGCGAGGTGGAGCCTGCTTTACATTGACTGGACTGTTTCTGTCTACACATTTTTGTAGTTCCAAGTCTGACTTGAGATAGATATGTCTCCTTATCTGCGTTGTGTAGTACATATTTGTAGTTGAGCAGTTTCTCGATTTGCAGTTATTTATGTCAATAACATTTTCTTTTTATGTCTTGGATGCATAACTTAAGAATAGCTCATGGGGTTGTCACCAGCATGCTGGCTGACGTAGTGCTAAACGTCTTAATACTGTATATTTGGACCCAACTCAATCACAGATAAACCTGGCCTTTTCATATCCACCTTGTTGCATATCACAATTGGTGCGCTAATACAAACTCTCATACATCACCTCAGTGTGAAACGGTTTAGGTTAAATGAATGAATTAATGCAAATGTAAAGGGGTGAATACAAATGAATGGTGGCATCAACTGCAGACACCGATTTAGATGACTCTTATTGAAATATCGAATGTGGTGAAACCGCATGTCCACACACACAGAGGTGTTTCTCTTGTTGTAGCTGTGTGAACCAAGCTTCTGCCTGATGGCCATGTCACAGAAGACGCAGTTGCATTTCAAAGTCCCTTTGTGTGTTATTCTCTGACACTATTTTGTCCTTTGATTTCTGGCCATATATGGTTTCTTGTAGGCCACCAAAATGGCTTTGGGAATGCTTCGGCGTAGAGGATTTTGAAATGATCTATTTTTTTTGTGTCTCCCAGGTCATTTGTGTCATTTGGACCGAAGAATCGATCCATCGGCGCAGCCGCCAAAAGCCAGGTAAAATTAATCCATGCGCCAATCCATGAACTGCATCTCCTTGTAGCCCTCTGACAGAACTTCTGAGCAGCATTCTTCATGAGCCACAAATGGCCGTGTTCTCAATGTCTCCTGCTGCGCCTCCTTTCCAGGTGGTGACCAACTGTAAGAACACGGTGCAAGGCTTCAAGCGTTTCCATGGCAGGGCCGTCTCTGACCCCTACGTGCAGTCGGCCAAGTCCAGCCTGGTCTACAACCTGGCCGAGATGCCCTCTGGATCCACTGGTATTAAGGTGGGATGGATGGTGCATGTTCTCCAATTGGCTTTCAGTATTCTTGTGTGTTGTGCAATTCCCTGGAATAAATTAATATGTGTAATAAATATGTATTAGAGGACATCTCGTATTTGTAAATTCATGATATTAATTATATTAATAATGTGGTATACTAAAGGCATCTAACCATTGCCCACATTCAACATATGACCATCAGTCAATTGAGCATTGCTCAATTGAATCCTACAAATTACCTTAGGAATTCCATGAATGAAACATAATTGCAACCATATCTTTAGATGTGTAGATGTGTGAGATGAGGTGAGAATGGTGATTTAATAATGAAACATCAGATTGACCCTTCTAGCATTCAGAGTCAGCTTCTGACCATCACCACCTTCAGTACAATAAAACGGAACAATAAAGCAAAGCAGTTTCCTGTCAGAGAAGTTTAATATGATAACCCCATCAATAATTCCATTTTAACCAAAGCATTCAGAAATGGGTGCCGTCTCTCTGGACACAGAAAAAAGTGCATTATTATAATTATTGTGCCGGAGTCTGTGTGTGTGTGTGTGTGTGTGTGTGTGTAAGAAATGTGTTATTGTGTGGCCAACTACAGGTGATGTACATGGAGGAGGAGAAGGTTTTCAGCATCGAGCAGGTCACCGCCATGCTTTTGACCAAGTTGAAGGAGACGGCTGAGAACGCACTGAAGAAGCCTGTGGCCGACTGTGTCATCTCTGTAAGCAACTGTACACACCTGCCACCTCTCAGGCAATCACCGTCCTTACCTGTAGATACCACCTCTCAGCCAGTCGCCATCCTTAGCTGTAGACACCTGCCACCTCTTAGCCAATGGCCACCCTTAGCTGTAGACACCTGCCACCTCTTGGCCAATGGCCGCCCTTAGCTGTAGACACCTGCCACCTCTTGGCCAATGGCCGCCCTTAGCTGTAGACACCTGCCACCTCTTGGCCAATGGCCGCCCTTAGCTGTAGACACCTGCCACCTCTTGGCCAATGGCCGCCCTTAGCTGTAGACACCTGCCACCTCTTGGCCAATGGCCGCCCTTAGCTGTAGACACCTGCCACCTCTTGGCCAATGGCCGCCCTTAGCTGTAGACACCTGCCACCTCTTGGCCAATGGCCGCCCTTAGCTGTAGACACCTGCCACCTCTTGGCCAATGGCCGCCCTTAGCTGTAGACACCTGCCACCTCTTGGCCAATGGCCGCCCTTAGCTGTAGACACCTGCCACCTCTTGGCCAATGGCCGCCCTTAGCTGTAGACACCTGCCACCTCTTGGCCAATGGCCGCCCTTAGCTGTAGACACCTGCCACCTCTCAACCAATTAATTTCCTGGCCTACCAAGCTTATATTACTTAATGGAGTGATACTCATAAGTTATCAACAGCATTATTGTGTTACTATAGGCAATTGCAACGTTTTATCTGGAAGATTTGCATTAATTGGTCATCAAGCACGAGTTGACATTCTAAAAGTAGTTTACAAGGGGAATGGTGTGCGGGCACTGCACCGCCTGTAATAAACATGTGATTTAGGAAACTCAGATAGACCAAACCAAATGGCATTTATTGTTTCATTTGATTCATTTTGTAACTAGAGCTGGCCCTGGCTGCGGTTCAGACGTGATATGTTAACATCTCTGATGCCAATAGCTAAAGTTAGCCTTTTCTTTTTTTTCCCCCATGATTGCTTTTGTTTTGGCATTCACCGTAACTAGCGCGGTAATCCTGTCCAGACACACTGCACTGCAACGGGTGAATCTCAAGCACACACAGGGACATACTTTGCACATTCATTTGCACAACGGGGGTCAATGAATACACCTGTTGACGGATTGCCTCACGGCGCATTGAAGCCCAAAGTGGGATATGCGCTGGAAAGCCGTGACGTGTTTGAAACATTCCTCCTCCCAGGTCCCGAGCTACTTCACAGATGCGGAGAGGAGGTCTGTTATGGATGCGGCTCAGGTCGCAGGCCTCAACTGTCTACGGCTAATGAATGAGACCACGGCAGGTAAGCAAGCGACAGGCCGCTCTGCGTGAATCGGCCTCGTCTGAAGGTTGCCAGTTTAAGTCCCTGGCCAGATGGCACACAAATCTAGGAAAATGATAGCTGGTGTGCTGCAGTGCAATTCAATTTCTGTCTCTTGCTAATTGGAAGTATCCTATTGGTTCAAAGCCGTGCATCTTAGTTGTAACTTAAGTGGGGCGTGTTTCCAATGAGAGCGCTCATAAATGTCCGTGGCCCAACAGCCCTATTTAGAATACTGGTGACTCGTGGCTGGTGGCTACATGGTGGTGCAGCAGCACCGTTCCATTCTGTGGGGAGAAACCTGGCTCTCTCCTGATGTGTGACTGCTCTTTCTCGTCACACACTCCACTTGAAGCATGCACACACGTCATGTGGTACGCTCCATAGGGTTGTGTTTGTTTAGTGGACTGTGAACTCACACTTGCTTGTAACAGCAAGGCAACTAGCCAATGACAGTTTCAGAAGCTAGAAACGACTGGTATTTTCTGTGCTATTTTCCGTTGGCGAAACAACTTTTTTCTGTGGGCTGAGCCCACTCCTAGCCATTGATGCCCCCATGTTTTATGTAAGGCCTGGGAAATCCTTGGTAAGCCTGGTGTGGGAACCCTTCTTAAAAAATCTTTAATCAGGTCATTTGAAGTACCCCCTCTTTATTCTTCTTCTTGCTAACCAACCAGTTTCTAAATCTTCTACTCTGCTCCGAACTTGGAGTGGCGTCGCCGGCAGTGTCCCTGTGAAGACACTTCACGACAAAGGGACATCGACGACGAGAGCATAGACTAACATCACATTGTGTGTATGGAAGTGCGGAGCTCTACCTGTGCAGCATTTGATGTTATAGTCTCATCCGAGAGGGAGTTGAGCTTCTCTGACACTCTCTGACACAGTAGTATAATGCCACGGTGTGTTGCGTATTTCATATATAACAGCGTTCATTATAGCGCTTATACACAATGACTATACTAGCTCAGAGATCACAAAATGGGTGTGGCTCATACCCATAGGGATACCTTCCCTCATAGTGTCCGAAATTCAAATTAGACATTTTTAATTTGAACGTCATGTGCCCTATTCAAAAGAACAGACCTCTAAGCAACGTGGGTCAATTGGTTGAGCTAACTGGGAGACAGTGGTCAACACAAGGTGGGTCTCGGCTGGCTGTAACGGCTGACTTTAACGGGGTTCCTTCTCCTCCCCCTGCAGTGACTCTGGCCTACGGCATCTACAAGCAGGACCTGCCGGCCCCCGAGGAGAAGCCTCGGAACGTGGTGTTCGTGGACCTGGGACACTCTGGCTACCAGGTGTCCGTGTGTGCCTTCAACAAGGGGAAGCTCAAGGTGAGCACACAGTGCTAACCGCTAGCGTGCCTCATCAATGACTGGTCATGGTCTGTCAAGTTGATGACGATGAGGACGATAATGTTGTCGTTGTCAGTGGGATTCTGACATCCCAGCCTCTGATGGCGCACACACACATACATATACACACATACATAAATAGCAGTGTAAAGATGGATTGACTATGACGATGTCCATCACCATATGGTGACCCCTCATCCAAGTAGGGCGATATGGTGTAAAAACATTAGTGGGAACAATCATTTTAGCATCCCGATTTTCATTTTCACATAAACTATTAAAATCATAATGTGACATATGTTGGGATCTGTAACAACATCTGGTCCGCCAGGGCATCACTCTGTGTAGCACTAGTGTACTTCATTTATAATGGGGGTCATTCATTTACATTTTACGCTTCTCTAAAAGATTAATTTACACACACAAAGACAGAAATTGTTCAGCCATACATCCAAGGGTCCCCCCCTCACATCAGATCCTGGCGACGGCGTTCGACTCGGCGCTGGGCGGCAAGGACTTTGACGAGGTGCTGGTGGGCCACTTCTGCGAGGCGTTCGGCCAGAAGTACAAGCTGGATGTGCGCTCCAAGCCCCGCGCGCTGGTGCGCCTCTACCAGGAGAGCGAGAAGCTCAAGAAGCTGATGAGCGCCAACTGCTCCGACCTGCCGCTCAACATCGAGTGCTTCATGAACGACATCGATGTCACCGGCACGCTCAACAGGTGGGGGCAGAGTTTGTGCGAGAGACTTCTTCTGTTAACCTAGCATTCATCAGCCTTTGAGACTTGCTCTGTTATAACCTAGCATTCATCAGCCTTTGAGACTTGCTCTGTTATAACCTAGCATTCATCAGCCTTTGAGACTTGCTCTGTTATAACCTAGCATTCATCAGCCTTTGAGACTTGCTCTGTTATAACCTAGCATTCATCAGCCTTTGAGACTTGCTCTGTTATAACCTAGCATTCATCAGCCTTTGAGACTTGCTCTGTTATAACCTAGCATTCATCAGCCTTTGAGACTTGCTCTGTTATAACCTAGCATTCATCAGCCTTTGAGACTTGCTCTGTTATAACCTAGCATTCATCAGCCCTTGAGACTGACACTGCTGCACCCTCAGCCATATATTGTTACCCTCTCTTTGGACAAATGTACTTATTGTCCGAGTTGCTTTGGTTAAACGTGTCTTCTCATCTCATCGATGCATACATGAGTCGTTATCTATTGTTGTTAGAACAGAACTACTTTGTTTGTATTTTGTTCCATTCTAAGCTGCTCAGTGGGACATGCTTGCGGTCAATAGTTGGAGAATGTGTAACTACTTGGAAGTGTTGTGCTATCCTTCACGTTTCTTGTTTCCCCAGGGGCTGGTATTAATTTACAGCCAAACCTTAGTGTATTTAGTTTAAATAGCTTTTTATTGGAAAGACACAATACCTGAAGGTGTTTCATTTGGAAAGGCTTTTGGAGTGTGTGTGTGTGTGTGTGTGTGTGTATTTGTTCACCTATAAATAACCTCTGACTATGTCTTTCTCCCCCTCCCCCTCCCTCTAGGGGTCAGTTTGAAGAGATGAGTGCAGCACTGCTGTCCAAAGTAGAGGGTCCCCTGCAAAGCGTTCTGGAACAAGCCAGTGAGTTAAAGCAGCCTCACGGGACACTGGACTATGTCTGTCTCCCTCACTCTCTCACTCACTCACTCACTCACACACACACACACACACACACACACACACACACACACACACACACACACCATCCCACTCACTCACTCTCACACACACTCACTCTCTCACTCACACACTCACTCTCACACTCACTCACACACACTCACAAGCCACAAGCTCCTGTGTGTGTGTGTGTGTGTGAGAGAGGGACAGTGTGTGTGTGTGTGTGTGTGAGAGAGGGAGTGTGTGTGTGTGTGTGTGTGTGTGTGTGTGTGTGTGTGTGTGTGTGTGTGTGTGTGCGTGCGTGCGCGCGTGCGCGCGTGTGCCCGTG
>OMOU01003061.1:4005-16687 GCA_900312585.1 Malacocephalus occidentalis
CCTCCACCCCCTCCTGCCTCTTCCATCCAGCCCGCTTGGAAAACAGAGAAGGACTCGGTTGGACATGTGACTTGGCAGGGGGGTCAGCCATGCTTCCGTCAGACTAAGAAGGCTACAGTCCCTTATGACCCGTTGGGATCGAATCCTCGCCCTCATATCATCTAACTTATTTTCCAGAGACTAGGCGGATGCTGGACAGAGGTGGACGGTGGGCCTGGTATCTCGGCCTGTTCCTGAAACTCTATTGGAGACCAAAGTTAATGTCCAAAAGTGTATCTCGCGTGTATGTTGTTATAATGTACAAACAGAAAATTACAGAAATACTAAAATCTCACACAAACTCATTGGAGCTACCACGACAGCGACTAGACACAGCCACACCATCTTGTGAACAAGAAAATTAGGGCATTTCTTGTGCATTTTGGTATGCAGCCTATTTATTGATATCTCATTGATGTTTCATTACAAATGTCATGTTTGATTTTCAAATACATATACACCTTTTTTTTATTTTTACTACTACTAAATGAATTAAAAATTATAAAAGATGAAACATAGGCCTAAAGAACAACATTATCATATTCTGGAAAGTTATGCAAATTAGAATAGTATACATTATAATGCTTTAAATCTTTATGCCATTGTGTCTGTAGTACTTTCAACACTACAGATTAATTAAATCCGAATAGTTCTCGTGAGATATCGTCAGTTTCGACGAGCTCTTCAAACTCTTCTGTTGCTTGTTCACACTCTTTGTTCTTGGCTCGGCCAGGAAGCTGTTGGACATAAACAACACAATATATTGAATAACAAAAGTTGTTGAACAAATACAGGTTAAGGTGGGCTACATGATGTACATGGTCTCTATATTTATCATTATCCCTATATTTAACCAATAATCATAATCACACGCATGGCCAAGCTCATTTAGAAATGTGTTTACTATTCGAAAAACTCTCCATTTGTCTTTTTGTTCTTAATAAACGCCATGTCGACATCGATAGTACGCCTACCTGGTTGCACACAGCGCGTCCATATCGCACGAAAGTGGCAAAGTGTTCGCAGTTGAACGTGAGAAGTTTGTAACCAAACTGTTTGTCTAGCAGTGCATCGCGGCGTTTCCTCATTTGCTCTGCGGAGGACGGCTTGCCGGCGTGGCGGTTGTTGCTGACCATGATGTGGGCTCCATTGGGCACGGTCACCTGGTCCAGCGGCACCCTGCGGATCTTGGTTTGCCCCAGGAGAAGGTCTCCGCACAGGGGGAAGGCCGCTTGCAGATAGCTACTGACTTTGGTCATCAGAGTCCCCTGGTCTGATGGAAGGTGATATCAGTTAGGAAATAAACATGTCGATGCCGTTGGTGCCACGCCACCTAAAGGCCCAAACAAATAGCAAAGCTTGAATGGCCATATTCATGTATCAGCATTCGTGAAGATTGCCTCAGTTTTAAGCCAAACTAATGTTACACATTTCAAATGGAGAGTAGATAATGCTAATGCATGAGAAACTTGTTTGTGTTGATATAATTCAGTATTTTGTTGGGGTCTATACTAATACCAACCATGTTTTCTTACATATGGAGATGTCTACTTACTTACTTTATAATGGTGTTATCAATTATATATTTACATAATTGTTTGCAGCTCCTGTGATTTGGATATTCAACTTGGCCATATTGCAATTTTGATAATATTTCGAGCAATTGTTCAGTCCTATCAAATATCACCGATGCATTTCAACCAGATTGTAGCAAAAGCAAATAAATGCTCTTGCTCTTTGCATCTGCATTATCTAACATAGGTTAACTACTGTAAGCAATTCTCACCTGCTACAGCGAAATGGATGACAAATCCGTCTTCATCGTAAACTCCCCAGTGTGAATATCCAATGGGATATGCGAATTCTATCAAATCTCCAAACTGGGCAGTGGACACAATGTCGTCGATCTGTGTGGATAAAGGTAATCACGTGTGTCGCTATGGATTAAAACAATAACAAAGCGACTCATCACCCAGAGCCCCACCCACTGCAGGTGGATGAGTGGAGGTGGCAGTTTCCAAGCAGGTTGAGCTGCATAACTCACAGGGCGGGAGGAGCGCAGACTTCGCTCAACATGGGAAACGTGTTATGGTCAAAGTTTATAATATGTGTTTCAACACCACACAATAAGACCACAGCTAGTCTAATATTCGACTACAACCATTATCGATGCGATCACTTTCCATGTCACTCACTTCATATGATACCCTCAACCTGTATCGTTATATATTTCTTATATTTTTAATTTTTCGCTCAATATAATTAGGTTAAAAATGCCCCTATTCACATGCGTAGGTACAGGCGTAGACACACATAAATAACTCGGCCTATCACATTAAACTAATGAAACTAGGTGTCCTGTAAAGTTTCAGTCTTACCTGCGACTGATGGTCCATTGTAGACTACTGTCAGGTAACCTCGGTCGGGGACTCCTATGACGTTAACCCACCTGACTGGGCGTCTCCCTTGCCAAACTAGTTTTCCTTAGACGCAAAGAAAACCACACATATACAGTACAGAAACCCCTCCAAATAAATAGTTGAATGAGTTAAAGGCAACGTTGTTGATGTTTTTATTGATTACGTGAACATTTTCATCATTCAAAATCGTATAATATAGGCTCATCTATAATTTAAAGAATGCATCTTTGAGTCTTTTTTTTTTTAAAATCTCTAGTTGCCTATCAATTGTAACAGAAATTAGTAAAAGAAAATACACAAAGATAGAATTGTCATCATCAGAAAGCTATGCAGATAAGCTGAACAACATGTCTACCCTGCCGTGCAGCTGGCATAGCTTAACAAATATATAAAAAGAAAGTTGTATATTTGGGAAGTGCTCCTTATATAATTCTTTCAAGCAGCTATGGAGAAAAGTTTCCGCTAAATAGGCCTATTGTAATGTAGGATAATGTATTGCAGTGAATTTGCATGTAAGTCATTGAATGCACTGATAATGTAATCTAGTGTAGGATAATATAGGCCGGATGCATTATAATGTCAAATAATAATGTAAAGTAAACGTAATGTATTGCAATGTAAAGTAATATATCATGTATTGTAGGATAACTGTATGTATTGCCGGTGAATTTAATGTATTTATTGTGAAGTAAAATAGTGAAAAAGTAATTTGTTGGGATGTATTGCATTGCAGGATAATGCACTGTACATTGTCAACTATTGTCATGTAAAGTATTGTAAAGCAATGTGTAGTATAAAGTTATGTATTGTAGACACAATGTCCAAAATGTCTTCTAATGTAGCTCCTGGACAGGCCTTGCTTCCCTGTTGGACCCCCATCACGACCCTGGCCTCCTGATCCTACTCCTCCTCGTTGGTCACATGACAGGAAGCTACTTCTTGTAGTTGCCCAGCTGCACGGCCAGTCGGTCACTGACACAACGGAACGTGGCGGGCTGCACCTCCCAGTAGTGCACAGGGTTGTCATAGAGACTGATGCTGTTGTAGAAAGTCTTCTTCACGCTGAAGGAGGCGGGGCAAAAGGCATCCACCTCCACCTGGCTGATGTTGTTGGAGTGCAGGTAGACCACCTGTGGGAGGGGGAGGAGTCCAGAGTTGTGATGTCACACACACACACACACTCGGTCACTTGGAAAAGGAGAACGGAACATTTAAAGAAATATTTCATAAGTATGATACAAAAATGATATAATTTCAATTAACTTTGCACCTAGAGGTAGCTCCCCTCCTCTCTCTAATTGATGTTCTATTAGTTTGATGTGTATTGCCAATGAACTAGGCTCCCAGTCAAGACCATGAGAACCTCTTGGTTTGACCTTTTACTTCCTTATCCAGCCATCCATTCTCCTCCGCTTATCCGGGGCCGGGTTGCGGAGGCAGCAGGTTAAGCAGGGCTCTCCAGGTGCCCTTCTCCCCAGCAACGCTTTCTCCTGGGGGATCCCGAGGCGTTTCCAGGCCAGATGAGATATATAATCCCTCCAGTGGGTTCTGGGTCTGCCCCGGGGTCTCCTCCCAGTCGGATGTGCCCGGAAAACCTCTAAAGGGAGACGTCCTGGTCAGATGCCCAAACCACCTCAGCTGACTCCTTTCGATGCGGAGGAGCAGCGGCTCTACTCCGAGCTCCCTCCGGATATCTGAGCTCCTCACCTTATCTCTAAGGCTGAGCCCAGCCACCCTCCAGAGGAAACTCATTTCGGCCGCTTGTATCCGCGATCTCGTTCTTTCGGTCACTACCCACAGCTTGTGACCATAGGTGAGGGTTGGAACGTAGATGGACCGGTAAATCGAGAGCTTCGCCTTCCGGCTCAGCTCCTTTTTCACCACAACAGACCGGTACAGTGCCTGCATTACTGCAGATGCTGCACCAATCCGTCTGTCCATCTTCCGCTCCATTTTCCCTCACTCGCGAACAAGACCCCGAGATACTTGAACTCCTCCGCTTGAGGCAGCAACTCACTCCAAACCCGGAGGGAGCACTCCACTGTTTTCCGGGAGAGAACCATGGCCTCAGACTTGGAGGTGCTGAATCTCATCCCGACTGCTTCAGTGCCCCAGTGCATGCTGGAGGTCACGGACTGATGTAGCCAAAAGAACTATCACAAACAGAATTGGTGACAAGGGGCAACCTTGGTGGAGCCCAACACCCACTGAGAATGTGCTTGGCTTTGTGCCGAGCATACGGCTCTCCGAGCATACAGCTCTCACTTTGTTTGTACAAGGACCGAATGGCGCGTACTAACGGCCCTGGCACCCCATACTCCCGCAGTACCCCCCAAAGGATTTCCCGGGGGACACGGTCATAAGCCTTCTCCAAGTCCACAAAGCACATGTAGATTGGATGAGCAAACTCCCATGCCCCCCCCCCAACAACCCTGCAAGGGTAAAGAGCTGGTCCATTGTTCCATGGCCAGGACGGAAACCACATTGCTCCTCCTGAAGTTGAGGTTCGACAATCGGCCCGGTGCCTCCTTTCCAGCACCCTGGAATAAACGTTCCCGGGGAGGCTGAGCAGTGCGATCCCCCGATAGTTGGAGCACACCCTCCGGTCCCCCTTTTTGAAAATGGGGACCACCACCCCGGTCCGCCACGCCATCAGCACTGTCCCCGACCCCCACGTGACATTGAATGGGCGTGTCAGCCACGAAAGCCCCACAGTGTCCAGAGCCTTCAGCATCTCAGGGTGAATGTCATCCACACCTGGCTCCTTGCCACTGAGGAGCTGTTTTACTACTTCAGTGACCTCTTCCAAGGATATGGGAGAGGCTTCCCCTGAGGCTTCGGACTCTGCCTCTTCCCCAGAGGGCGTGTTGTTCGGGTTTAGGAGTTCCTCAAAGTGTTCCTTCCACCGCCCGACAATATCCTCAGTCTGTGTCACCAGTTCTCCTCCCCTTAGCTCAGGCTGTACTCAGTCTGAGCTAAGCCCTGCTTCTTTGAGGCCAACCGAAAGTCCTTCCCCATGGCCTCCCCGAACTCCTCCCACACCCGGGTTTTTGCTTTGGCGACCGCTGAGGCTGCAGACCTCTTGGCCTCCCGGTACCCGTCTGCTGTTTCGGGAGACCCCTGGGCCAACCAAGAATGATCACAGCTCCTAGAATGGAGGTTCTGAACATGGCCCACTCAGATTCCATGTCCCCAACGTCCCCCGGGATACAAGAGAAGTTCTTCCGGATGTGAGAGTTAAAGACCCTATGGCCAGGGGCTTTCACCAGATGTTCCCAGTTCACCCTCACTACCCGTTTGGGTTTACCAGGTCTGTCCGGCAGCCTCCCCCGCCATCTGATCCAACTCACCACCAGGTGGTGATCAGTTAACAGCTCTGCATCTCTCTTTTCCAGGGGTTGATGTGTAACCAGTGTTACATCAACACACAGTAATGCTCATTCTATCCTTCATCATTCCCTTACATGCATTCAATCCTCCATTCCACTCCATTCCAATCCTCCATTGCCTGCCCTGTTCACTTTGTATTGTGGATCTAAGGCCGATTTGAGAATTGTATGCAAGAGTACAATGCAAGAAGAACAGTAAAATTAACACCAAAAACACAACAAACAAAATCCCCAAATTAAATGTATTGTGTATGCAAAAAGTCAATGAACATGTGTTCATCAATGGTGTCCTGAACAATACTCAAATCGGATATTTTAAGCTTGAACAGTTACAAACGTGAACTCAGATATACAAAAGTTTGTACAAAAGTGAACTCAGATGGAACACAGAACATTACCTTGGAACACAGAACATTACCTTGGAACACAGAACATTACCTTGACTCTCTGGCAGCTTCCCAGATAGGTGCTCCTCTCCTGCCCGAGCTGGCTCTTCTGCTCTCTGATACAAGCTTTCTGATTGGACACCAGCTCCAGTGCTCATATCAGTTCTTGCAGCTCCAGGTCAGGTCACCTGTCCCCAAGAGCCCTTTTAAACAGGGAAAGGATGCAGGATGTTTTGAAGAGGGCAGTCTAAACTCTCTGCAATCGTATTTAATTGCTTTGACTGAACATTTTTCTTTTCCATGCCAATAGTTATTTTGAATTGAGTTTAATTGAGTGTTACATAGAGATGTAGCAGCAGATCATGAGTAGAAACAATGTGAGCTTGTAGCTGGGAGATTTCCCTTTGTCTGGATGATGCACTGTCTCTTGTCACATGGCGCTTCTCACAGTCCATTTCTTCATACTGCTGACCGCCCCCCCGCCCCGGCCTGGGGGAGCTCCTCACTTCTGAGGAATAGACACATGCACACACATTCAAACAATTCTTACACAGTAAAAGTGGTGGTGGTATGGTAGTGGTGGTGTAACGCAGGGGGTGCTGGTGGTACCTCTGTGTGAGGCTCCTGGTCTGCTCCAGCTTGCTCCTCAAAGAGCTGTTGGTGGACGAGGCCTGCTGCAGCCTCTGGCCCAGATACTTGTTGCCTGCCTGGGTCACATCCAGGGCCTTCTTCAGAGCCTCCACCTAGACAAATACGCACACAAACATACGCATGCACACACACACACAGGCTTTCGGTAGCTCCTCAAAGGTCCTTTTGTGATGTCATAGACATAGTAGGGAGATACAGCTGGCCTTGTAGATACAGGCGCAGTCACACTAGCTTTGTGACCATGTTGATATTGACTTCAAGCGCTTTGAGTCTTTACAGTTTTGTCGTCTCTGCAGTCTCCCCGCCTCTGTCTGGTGTCTCTGGATCTCAGCCTCTAGTCTGCAACAGTAGTGTGGATGCAACAAGTCACACACGTACACACATACACATATACACACACACACATCCTCTGTCCTCTGTTCAGACAGGGGTGGAGGGAGAACAGCTCTGGCATGCCGCGATGAAGCCCTTGGTGTCTTCCTCCATAGAGGACCACCAGAATTGCTGTCGCAGAGAGCGGAGACGAACAGACGGTCATTGGGACAGGCACTGGGAGCAGGGTGATCTGCCTGGGAGCATTTTACGTTGTTCAC
The DNA here is from genome assembly GCA_900312585.1 of Malacocephalus occidentalis. NCBI lineage: Eukaryota > Metazoa > Chordata > Actinopteri > Gadiformes > Macrouridae > Malacocephalus > Malacocephalus occidentalis. Next base: position 11,484 of record OMOU01003061.1, read on the forward strand.
TATTTCCCAGGTCACTGCACCATGATGCATGTCGGAGGGAGGCTGCCTTCTGGCTGTGGTGCAGCACCTTCTGCCTGGAACTGATGGGCGTCAAACCTGACAGGGCGTCAGGTTTCACGTTCTGGGAGCCTGGTCGGTACGAGAGAGAGAAATCAAAACGGTTACAAAAAAGGGCCCACCTGGCTTGCTGTGAATTCAGCAGTTGAACGGATGTAGTCTAGGTATTTGGGATCTGTCCAGACCACAAATGGCTGTTACACCTCCTCCAACCAATGCCTCCGCTCTTCCAGTGCCAGTTTCACTACCAGCAGTTCTCGTTTCGGAATGTCCTAATTCCTCTCTGCTTGGGACAGCTTCTGGAAGAAGAAGGCACATGGGTGAACCTTCTGATCCTCAGCAGACTGCTGAGAAATAACTTCTCCCACTCCGGTGTCCTGCTGCAAGACATGTTCCTTTTTTGACTTAAAAATAAGTATGTCGTCCATGTACACAAAAACACTAACATTGAGCATTGCTATTGGCGCGTTGGTGAGCCCAAAAGGCATAACCAGAATTGAACGGCTCTTCAAGTAACACATGTGGGATCCGTTCTTTGCCTATGCTGAGAAACGTACCTTTCCAGTTATGCCTGAATGTGAATTTCATTTTATTTTACTTATTAATGATTTACTCTTATTCTGCTCTGATTCTTATTGTGTTTATTGGATATGTGAAATAGTACCAAGCTGAATGTTTGTGTTGTCTTTGTAGTTTCTATGTAGTGTATGTTGTCATTTCTTGTGTGACTGTGATATTACAACAGGACACTGTCATTCACAAGTACCTGAACGTTTCTGTCAATTTATGTTTTGAAAATCAATAAACAAACAACAACAAACGTATAACCAGGTACTTGTAGTGTCCACTAGGAGTATTAAAGGCTGTCTTCGACTCATCGGCCCTGATTCTCACCAAATGATGCACATTCCTGAGATCCAATTTAGTAAAGATTGTAACTCCTTGTAGCTCCTTCAAATGCAGATGAGATGAGTGGGAGTTTGTACCTGTTTTTGATGGTGATGTCATTGAGTCCTCTGTAGTCAATGCATGGGCATAGAGATTTCTCCTTCTTTCCAACAAAGATTGACAGGAAGAAGAGCTGACCCTTCGGAGGAGAGCTGCCTGGTAGAAGTTCAACGTCACAGTTATACGGATGATGAGGCGGCTATGAGGTAGCCCAGGCCTTGTTGAAAACCTCCTTGAGGTCTAGGTATTCACCAGAAACTCCTGCAAGATCTGGAAACTCAGAGGGGACATGAAACTGGGAGCAGATGACAAGGCAGATCTGAGGCAAACAGCATGACAGTGCGCACTCCGTTGTGTCGCCTAAGCCAGGGGTACCCCAAAACGACTTGTGGTGCATTGATAAGGTGAAAGCTGAGTGTTTCAATGTGATCACCTGACATGCCCAATTGCAGAGGAGTCGATCAATGAGTGACCAAGCACAGGAGATGACCACCAAGTGCAGTGGAGTGGATCAAAGCCTCCCAACCTATCTCAGGTTTGGAAGCAGAGGTAATATTCAACAGAGTCAATGAGTAGTGTGACCCCTGACCAGTTCAGGCAAGAACTCTGAGAAATGGTGTTGCTGATGATATGGAGCCAGTGGAACAGCTGACAGTTCTCTCTCTCTCTCCTCCGCTCCCAAAGACACCCATCAACGCGGATGGTGAGAGAGATAAGCAAACCCAAATCTGATCATGATACAATCTGACAGCAAACAAAGGGGGAGAGAGCTGATGAGGAGATTAGCTTCGGGTGCGGAGCTGGGTGGAGAAGAACAGTTGAGGGGAATGAGCTGTTTGCAGGACAGAAGTGAGTGGTTGGATCTGAAATGATACAGGAGAGTTATTGATATGCAGGGAAATGAAACCAGATCAAATAAATAACCTAAGAATCAGTGATGTTCATGATAGTTCTGGTATGATGTTCACAGAGTGACAATAATACATTCAAACAGGGCAATAGGGCAGCAGTGGCGGTGGTAGAGCCAATTGCCTGGTAACTGGAAGTTTGCTGGTTTGATCTCCTTGGTGGATCTCTCCACCAAGAAAATCTCTCTTTTATTTTGAAGGACTAACTCATTCTTCCACTCCCTTTGCACCACCTCTCCCTCTTGCTTGGTGGCACCCATTTCCCCCCCCCCGCAGCCTCTCAATGGTATGCTCCAGCAACTCCCTCGGAGTGACAGCCGTTTCCTGGGCGACTGTGGATCTCTGCGGGTGTTGGCTGTGGTTGGCCCTCCTCCCTGGATGATGTGTATTATTGGCACAACCAATGATCACAATAGTTTGAACTTGATGTCGATCACTATATGATGTGGAAGTCGAAAACAATTAGTATTGATGAACAAGAAAAGATGTATTGTTTTAAGTATTTAAGTATTGTTATACAGTGAACCCTCGTGTATCGCGGGGGTTACGTTCCAAAAAGAACCCGCGATAGGCGAAATCCGTGAAGTAGTCAGCTAATTTTTTACAATTATTATGCAATACAATACTGTAGATTCATTTATTCCGTAATGGCGCCCTACATAGCTTCTACCTTCCTTCAGCATGTCCAAAAGTTTAACTTTTTCTGCGATAGTTAGCATCTTCCTCTGCCTTTTGGGCGCGTCCGCAGGTGCCTTTGTCCGTGCAGAACGTTTCATCGACATTGTGGGTTTTGTCATGGAGAAAATTTGCAAACGTAAATTTGCTGTACAGAGACGAGGCACGGAGACTGTTGACATTGGTCTACAGTCCCTTAGCCAATCAGGATGCAGAACACAATGCACCGTACAAAAAAAAGCATTAAAAAACTGCACGAAAAAAATCCGTGAAACAGTGAAGCCGCGAAAGGTGAACCGCGTTATAGCGAGGGTTCACTGTACTTAAAAGGTCGAAAAAGTTCAGAAACTGTTTACACCAAAGAGCACATTTTCTGACAAAAAAATGCCACGTTTTATCTTTTGGTTTAAATTTGGTCTTGTATTTCAATATTATTATATCAATTTATATCGGCCGGCTCTGGTTCCTATCCATCATCTCCACAGAGAGAAGCTCTGGAGATTTTTCCTCAAACATTTCACTCACGTATTCTAACACAAATATAGACATCAATGGTGGCCACGTGCCAATCTGTTGATGTCTTTCGAACAAAAGGAGAGTGGCTTGTGTCCAATATACAGGAGACACAGGAGGAACCCACAGTTCCCTTTGCAAGCGAGCTCTGTCCGACAGCGCCACCCGCAGGCCAGTTTGAAGGTTGCGTTTGGCAGCCGCCAACAGCAGATTGTGTTCCTGCAGCTGTCTGACCGCACAGCACCTCTCTGCCTGGAAAAGAGACAAGTGTGTGTGTGTGTGCAGGTCTTTCCATACCTGTAGGGCGGCCTGGTCTGAGACTCTGTTGCAACATCATGAAGTACCATCACTGTGTGGTCAGGAGGTGACCTGCAACCTTCTATAGGAACTCCAACCCAGGTTGTATAACTTCTTAGAACACCGCTCTTAGACCTGTTTATATTGTTCATACGACCCGATCTGGTTTAGCTGTTGGAAGCAAAACTGTATGATTCCTATTATCGTATGGATAGTATTTCTAAACAGTACTAAGTAGCAGAAGCTCCGGACCTGAACTTTATCAGCAGCGGATCTCAGCTCCTCCGCTGCTTCTGGAGGGCCAAACACATACACACACACGCACACACGCACACACAGACGCGCGCGCATGCGCGCCCACACACACACACATACACAGACACATACACACGCACACTTACACATACACACGCACACTCACACATACACACACACACACACACGCACACATGCAAATACACGTACACTAACACATACACGCGCACACTCACACACACCTACACATACACACACACACAGTTGCCTCTCTTCCAGGCAGAGAGGTGCTGCGCGGTCAGACAGCTGCAGGAACACAATCTGCTGCTGGCGGCTGCCAAACGCAACCTTCAAACCGACCTGCGTGTGGCGCTGTCGGACAGAGCTCGCTTGCAAAGGGAACTGTGGGTTCCTCCTGCGTCTCCTGTATATTGGACACAAGCCACTCTCCTTTTGTTCGAAATACATCAATACGTTGGCATGTGGCCACCATTGACGTCTCTATATTTGTGTTAGAATACGTGAGTGAAATGTTCACCTTCATAATAGGCTGTGATACTGCTGTCCAACGGTCGGTTATTAGCTTCTAATTAACAATGATCAAATATGATAATTAATTATTCAAATTCAAATAATTAATAATAACGGGGGCCACCCTGAGATCAGGGACCAATAACCGGACAGTGGATTAAGTCTCATAAAATATATTAAGCTATTAAATGTTACGACGAGTTCTCACACTTCACCTAACCTGACCAGTCAGTGAAGTTGGTCCGACGGCTGATTATCCCGACCTGATTATAGCCTCTCTGTCACAAGACAGCACTGGAGCCAAGTACCGCACAACTCGCCCTTGCACAGCAGCGTGTGGCTCCATGGTTTCAGGGAGGGATGCACACAATTTGTGCATAGCCTGCCTCAGGATCAAACCTGCTAGCACGTCCTTCACTAACCCCAAAACGTGCAAGCACTGTTCCTCCATGTCGGGGAGAAGACTCTCCAGAGTGCACATCGCCGCCACTCCAAAGGAGAACCCCCATCTCTTTTCTCCTCTTGCCTCCGGGAATGATGAGAAGGCGCAGGCTACCACTCATGCCTCATGGCCCACCACCTTAACCCCTCCCAGCGGCTAATCACAGCTGGCCCCTCCCTCCCAGGTAAATTAGAGCGATTCAATGCCAGCTGTTGAAGATGGGACACAGGCATTGCTACCCCAGCCATCTGGGAAGAGATTTCCCTGATCTTGGACCTCAACCTCAGAGAAATCTGCAGCAGTGTCCATTGACTTTTCTGTGGTGGGGAAAAATTCCCTCTGGCTGATCTTATCCAGCCGCAGCGATGCGGAGAAGAGGGACCTCCAGCAACAGATGTCTGACACCAGGAAGAAAGAAACAGAAACTCTTCAGGCCTGCCTGCCTCGCAAGGTGACACTGACCCCTCTTCCTCTCCGCACCCAACGCCCTGACCTCCCAGCTGCAGTGGCATCAGCTAAGACCCGCCACGTTAGCTACAGGCCTCCCAAGCCCCCAGTGACAACCAGTCAAAGAAGCC
>OMOU01003078.1:6985-18042 GCA_900312585.1 Malacocephalus occidentalis
CCCCGAACATGAGGAGAACTCGCCTGATGCTGCTCGTCCTCCTGCTGACGCTGTCTGCCAGCGAGGGTAGGACAGGAACTCTCTGAGCCCCCGCCCCACACACACACCCACACACACACACACACACACACACACACACGCTCCTTTATAAGGCAAGGGAAGTTTAGGGGATGGTACCTTTGATGTAAGCAATTTATAAGGCTAATTATACAAACAGGATAATAACAATGGAGAACGCCAGCTGCCTGTTTACCCTCCCTCTGTTTACAGCACAGACAGGTCCTTGAGCCATAGAACAAACACACACAAACACAGACATACACAAACACACACACACACACACACACACACTTGTCAAAACATCTAATTCTCAGTTGTTCGAGCAGAAAAGCCCAATAACAACAACAAACAACAACAATAAATTGTGCTTGACATCAAAGAAGAAAATGATTATGTATCAAAGATTCTCTCCAAAGTTTTTCGGAGAGAGGGAGCAGCCACTTCCTGCTTGAATTAATAGACAACTCTACTGGGTGGGTGCACTATAGCTGCAGGACAGTGCTAGCATTATTATGTCAAACCCTTGCCTTGGGTGCCATATCTTAGTTATATTCTTGTGCATATTTACTAGTGTATTCATGCGCTGCCATGTCTTTTATCACCTAAATTGGCTCTTGTGTCATTATCTCCCTGTGTGGGTGGTTGATTGTGCTTTGGAATTTCCACTTTTTCGCTCTTCAGAGAAAATAAATCCATCTACTGCTTAAGGAAAGGAGACAATTTTTAAAGGGTCGAGATAACAAGCTTCCTTTCCTTAGCAGTTGTACAAACGTGGAATACAAAAAAAAAAACCTCAGATGTTCAAAAAAGTCAGGACAACGGCTGTGAATGTTTCATGTGGAATTGCAGTTTCTGTTCTCTCACCTATTGAACAGAAGAAGAATACGTATCACACCCAGCGCATCCTGCTTTCATCATGGCGCCTGGCTATTAGGGGCGCCACTCGCCACATGCATTAGCAGCACATTTTGAAATCACAGCGCTCCTCAGGTTCAAATAATGAGCATTTAATTATTGACAGGGGGGATGAATATTTAACAAAGGTACTGGTGTTTCACTTGGTCGGACTCATGAGTAGTATGGAGCAGTCAGTGAGTACATATGGTCCTTGTGGCCCAGAAAGCAACCTCTATCTTCTAAATTAACTACCCGTGGACAACATAGGTCCAACTTACAAGAGTTAGGCCAGGCTCCGACATTGCTGACTCTGAAGTGCAGGTACCGTCAAAGTCCCTTACCGGTATTCCACATCAAATTGTTAGTCAATATATTGTGCATTGCACAAAAGCGTTTTCAGTCCAAAATAAGTGGAGAGCCCACGCAATCCTGGTTCCCCAAGATCCTTCATTCACTGCCCCTTTACACCTTGTGCTGAGTGAATCATCAGTCCACTATTATGTAATCACACTTTGCCCTCCACCCCTTTTAGATCTAGTCTCCCGGTTTAATGTTCCACCAAAGTAAATATCCATATCCTGGAGAAAAGGGGAAACCTTCCCCAGGGGGGGAGAATGAGACTGTGTTAAGAAGATCCAATCACACTTAAACCCCTCAAGGGACATAAAGAAACCTCCACCAGAGCCTGTTGTCCACGAAGACGAAAGACCCTCTCCCGGGCCTAACCACCAGGGGGCACCCGCCGTTCCGGAAGAAGGGGGCTGTGGTTCAAGGGTCCGCCCAGTGACGTCGTTCCGACTCAGTCCGACTTACTCTCGGTTCTGCGTGTTGTGTAGTGGTAATTACCCGGTTATTAGACTCAAGAAGTTTGAGGACAAAGTACCTCATTTCGCTTGGCCCTACTAGCCACGCGGTAGTGCGAAAACCCCCTTTAGCTCAGTCTATGATAACCGGAAGCGTCGGTCGATAACCTGCGAACCATGCAGGTATTGTCTTAGGATAAAGGCAGCCGACCACCCTTTGAATTCCAACATCGCTCAACCCATTTTAAACGGACTTGACGCAGGGAAAGAATGTACCGCCTTCGACAAAGCTGACCAAGCTACCCCCCTATTCAATGTCTATTACTTAACTCTGAGCAGTTATTTGGGAAAGAAACAGCCATCTCACAATCGTTACCCACGTGATCCCCAGCAAAGGCGAATGAGAGAACCGTCCGTGCGCAACACCATGAACTCGATGGAGTTCATTGAGAAAGACTGAGCCGCCTTCCGATCGCTAACCATGCGGTCTCCAACAAGGTAGATATGAGTTAGGTGTGGTATGCTTACTCGTTTATTGATATTACCAAATGATATTGTAAACCTGTTTGATCCATGTATTGATTTTCGATCTAATGTTCAGTGGAGCCCATCCCTATTGTTAGATGTGTTCCTGCCCCCCTCTTTAGGTTGGTGTCCCCTCTTACTAACAAAGCGCATACATCTCGTTTAAGTGTTCTGATGTTGGTTAGAAGTGAGTGATTCAAATCCTCCAGCCTAGTCACTCACTGATCACGTAGATCCCGTTGTTAGAACGACCTTTCTGTTTTACTTACACACACGCACACATACACATACTCTTCAGGTTGTGCATTGCTCGTTGTATTTAAAGTATTTATTTATTTACGTTATGCCATTTGCCAACTTGAATTTAAGAAACATTCTTATATTCGAACTATGTGTGGTTATTGCGATCCAAACCAACTACAGGAAGTAAACCAAAATAAAGAGTACATTACGGATGGTCCCTGTGGAATCCGCCGTGTGTGTGTTCGTCTTTCTATCTGTATGTGTCTGTACTGCTAAGCAGAGTCCAACATCAGTCGGGTGAGCCGCAAAATAAGTGATTCCCGGGTGGTAATATGACATATTTTTCTTTCCTGGATCGGATCATGTTATATATTATATAATTAGTAGTGTACATCAATATATATGATCAAAATATCAAAATATATGATCTTTATTTCACATGTATGGCCCAAACAGCTTGAAATGATGCCACTCATGCGTTTTGAGCCAAATACGTGGCTGATCAGTGGATGATCGTTGTGAGAAGTTTTCACTTGCCGTGGTTATTATAGGATATGCGCGCTCAAGTCAGGCTGAGGGTCTTGTGCTGTCGGGTCGGGTTGCGGAACTAGTACATGCATACATACATACATACATATATACATACATACATACATACATACATGCATACATACATACATACATAGAGAGACTACTTCCATTATAGTTGGGTCCAACATCTCGACATCATCGCTCCACCATTGCTTTCGATGTTTTGCAACAATATCAATATCTGACACATTGAGGGTGGGAAGTGAAAGGTGGCCTTGCCGCCCATTTCTAATTTCTGGTGTCCATGATTTTAACATCAGCTTTCTTGAAGCTGCTGCACAGTCAGAGCAATTAACCTAAATCCCTGAAGCCTTAAAGTTAGCGTCTACATGACGGAATGTGTTTTAGAGTACATTTCACACAAAAATGATGTACCTTTCAATAAAACCAATGGCACTTGTACCCACATGTTACTGTTTCATCAGTATATGGTCCCTGTTTTATCTGAATAGGGTTTTAGCATAGAGCCGGGGTTCTCAGGCAGATTACATTTGGCATTATTGGCAGGATCACGTACGGTGAGTCTGTAGGTAGTTTATTTCATTATTTGCTGTAGACAAGGCAATCCAATCAGCTCCACCAATGTCTCATGTTCTGAGTTTGGAGCAATCAGGAAAGAGAGTGAGCGACAGGAAGTGTCTATTAAAGCTTCCTGAGCATCTGGTGGCAGCTAGGTCCTAGCGCCCACCTCAACATGTTTCTTTTTTTAACCTTCGTTAAGGTCGGAAGATGGCAACATAATAAAACACTCACAGTAGGCCCAATTGTCAGGAATGTTGACTGGAATATTCCAGTCTAGTTTATATTTATGCAAATCAGCACAAACGGGTGCCAATATTAGCCTAAAGTAAGTATTATTAATGAGATAGAACGACCAACCAGCAGATTTCTCGTATAATGACCAACCAACACCATGGACTCTGATTTGAAAGAAATATCATTTGCTCTTCATATTCAACATCTATTCTAGAGGGTGGTTCTGTCATATAGCGATGTTTCATGTTGATAAACATTGACGTCACACGCATGCAGCATCGTGGTTGGCAAAAGGAGACGTTCTTTTGTTGTCAATTACAAAGAAAGTATGGCATCTTTGAAAGCAACAAGCAATTTTATAGCGTCTGAACACATAACAACTCTCAATCCTGTGGCGAGTGTGAGATTTAATTCTAAACTCACGTACAACAAAGGATAATCTAAGCTTCCCGATCTGGATGGGTTGAAAGGATGGCAGAACAACCCAACTCTAACAACCAATGTTATCACTGATGATCGCAGTCATTCACCTGTAAGGATCAGTTCACACTTTGCTTTTTGCCAACCACAACACATAACAAACATGCGTGATATCGGGTGTGACGTCATGTGAAACGTCGCTATAGTGGAGTTAGTCTCTGATTGCAATGTTGTTATGCCAAGGAGATAGCTATTGACTACAGTGCACCAGAATGCTGCTGTGGCGATGTGACCAATGGGACAATGGCTTACTGATGCAAGTATGTGCAAAATGTCTGGTTAAAAGGCTAATCTTGTCATGGTTGTGAATTTTGTCTTGTTTCACTGTCTCGTTTTTTAATTTCTATGTCGTGTTCCCTGTCTAGTTATTTTAGTTCTATGTGTGCCCTGTGTCCTGTCTGCCCCTGGTGTGTCTCATCTGTAGACACACACTATATTAGTCCGGCTCCCCAGTCAGTCCTTGTCCCATCATTGTTTACTGTTGTGTGTCTCTTTAATTTTGAAGAGTTCTTGTCTTCGGTTACCTATGTTACCTGTACCCGTTTATATGTGTAATAGTCTTGAGGTTTAGTCATCATCACCTACATGTGGCTGTCCTGGGTTAGGGTCCTCATCACACCACACCTTAACAAATCTACTTATGTACAAAAAACAAATGCAGACTGGATGATTTAGCCAAATTGGGATGTCAATGGTAAAGCGTTAATCGCTCAACTGTCGAGAATATTTTTGACAGGGTACACATGTGGGTCACTGGACTTATGTTTGCGACTGCAAACAATAGTGTTGCAAATGTGTGGACAATATTGGTCGATGTTAAATTCATGTTTGTTAAACTGCCGGTATTTGTTTATTTTTTGGTATTTGTTGCTTTGAAAAAGCTGATAAATATGTTCAAAACCCTTCTTTATTAAAACCATTAACACCTCCACACTTACTATAAACTATTATTTCTATAGCCAGAACCCTCAAACATGTATTAAATATTATGATTATTAGGCATACAACCAATTTGTTTGGTTTTTCTTTACTAAAAATGTACCCATTATCAAAAGCCGAATTAACCGAATCCATAAGCCGAATACTTCCACCTTGAAACTAGTACCTGCTCAATGGAGGTGGATGGAGGTTCAAGTCAAACAACAAATATTTTGGAAATGTGCATGTTTGATGGTGAGGAAGTGGGTTTTAAGCCAGAGAGAGAGAGAGAGAGAGAGAGAGAGAGAGAGAGAGAGAGAGTGAAAGCAAGAGTGAGAGACCATTACAATGAAGCCATGTGTATAAATCAGAAGCAGGGACATCTCTTCTTTCTGTTCTTCTATTCTATTACAGCTCTTTGTAGTGTAACTATACATATATTTAAGCCAACATACACAAGCGGACATCTCAATTAAAGCTTTAGGATCCTGTAAAAAGCCTTTTATTGAGCCTGAGAATGATGTCTGGCCTGCTCCGCAAACAGGAAGGTCACAGCTCCCCTGCTGTGGGCAGCTGAAGGCCATACATATTGTATCCATATTTAGTCAGGATCTTTTTTTAAATGTCGACTTTTGTGATCAACACTGGGCTGCCGTCGACAGACCAAACCTTGAGTCCATCTCCGCCCCTCTGCCTCTGCGATGGTGTGATGGGTAAACCTCACAAGCAGCAAGCCCCCCTGCGATGCTTCTGACAGCTGAGAAATGTCATTACAGGCCATAATGAAGAATGAAATCAGTTATACCATCACCACATGCCCAAAATTTAATTAGCGCCACTGAAGGTCAGCTTAAATGCTTTCCCCATGATGTTTTCCTATGATTACAATGTTGGCTTGTACATTTACTTCCACTTTGCCACCTCAACAAAAGAACAAATTGTCTCTGAAAAAAACGGCAAGAAAAGGCCAATGCGACGTGCCTAACTTATGAGCGGCTTTCAACACGCAGTGACTTTACAAAGGCACACTGATAAGACATTGAGATTTAAATGAGGTGTGTGGAGGTTTTTTTCCTCCACGATCCAGTGCCATACCTTCACACAATGTACAATTAGAGCTCTAGTCTGAAGTAAGACACAGCACAAGTGTTGAATCCATTTGCAGATCATTTAGTCTTTTCACATGCATTCAGCCTTTGATAACACAGCGGGAATCAAAGCTCGATGAAGATCAAAAATAAATAAATATATAAAAATAAATAAATGAAGCAGCGGAGGAAAAGAGAGTCATGCAAATGACTTTTGTTATTGCTGTGTGATTTTTTTTTAATTGTAAGTGATCATTCTGCCTTTTAGTTACAGCTGTCAGCCCTCATTAACGTGTGGTATAAATTGCATCAAAGTGCATAAGGCTGTGTGTGATTAATTTATACAGCTCTTTACGTTTACGCTGTGCAGGTGGCAGGGAGCCTAATGACTTGGTCTGGGCGGTATACCACCCCTAGACTCTTCTTCAGCACCTCAGACGGCACACCGGCGCTGTTTGGCTCTGGCATGTGTCTGTCATGCAGCCGCCGCTTCTCTGCGAGCTAAAGACGCACAGGCATTACACGCTTGTATTCATAGTTTGATGCGGTGTCCGAAATAATTCAGAAAACACCGCTTCCTTTCTATAATGGCAATCAGTTATGCTCTGATTAGAGTCAATAAGTGGTTTTAACCTCATGTCATTGCCAATCAACATATGTTGATGCAGAATGACAAGAGGTTGAAAGGTTTATTTTTTCAAATTAAAAGGATGTTAAAAGCTGGATTTCTTTGTCTATTTCATTGTGGATTCTTATGTTATCTATATGACCTATCTCCAGAGAATCAAGCTTAGGGTCTACAATGTCAAAGTGAGTAAATACTGAATAAAAGTGTCTTAAACAAAACACAATTGTATGACGTAAACTAGTCTGTCTGTTAATACATTTGGTGGAATACTAATATTGCCGTGTACTCATTTTATGGTTATACAGAAAATACCTAAATATAACACGTTAGTTATATTTACCAAAGTCCACCATCTTCAGCTTTTTATAGTTCACACAGTTTGTTGGTTCGTTTAAAATCCCATCAATCTTCTCCTAATTCTTTGATGCACATGTACAGAAACAAACACACACACATATAGAACCACCCATTTGAGCAGCCAAGAGAGAATGCATGCATGTACCCTCTCAAGCCAAGAGAGCAAAACGTTTCGGTGGAGTACATAATACTAAAACCAAATCAATAAGCAAGCCAACTTAGGAGTCCTATAGGCACCCAGCGCCTTATCAATTCTCAGCACTACAAACTGTTAAACTGTGTTCTACACCAGATCCCTATGTCCAAACAACACCAGAAAGTGCAGACAGTGTACTTTGAAGCCCTTAGAAATGTGCACGGAAAACACCGCGAACCAAATAGGGTTTGGTGGATATTCAGGGGGAAAGCACAAACCATTCATTTGCCAGTGAATATATTAGGGGGTCTAATTCAAAGGTTTAGCTGTGTGTTTTTGTAATTTTGGCTGTAATAAGTATCTTCGAGATGTACTTTGATATTCTGAGATTGTATGCGTGGCGGGCTACGGGCGGAGACAGAAGCCACAGCCTGCTCACTCTAATGAGAGGGCTACTGATAATTATCACAGGGAGCTGCCCACAGAACTTCAGAAGAGCCCATGGAAACCAGACATTTTAAACAATGCTGCTGCTAACATGCTTGTTCACTTATACATGTATCGCAAGTGTTAACAGTAATGAAATAAAACAAAATATGTGAAATGTCACAAAATACGTCTTAACACACACACACACATGCACTCATACATGCACACATGCGTGTACACACACATACACACAGGGAATAGACATAAAGATGCATTATGACCATTATTCATGGATTGTGAGCTATGAGGGGGTGTGGTTAGCGTTGACAGGCAACGACAAGGGGAGCGGAGCAGCAAAAATGCCTGGAATTTGACGCAGCTGCAGCAAATGAGTGCAATTAACGGAATGCTATTTAATAACACCTGTGCACTCTTCCTACCGCAGAGGCTGGGTACGCACAGCAGGGGAGAACTCCGCCAGGTCCCTGACGCTGTACCCCTCGCCACGCAACTCCACAATTGCATTGCATTATTAATTGTGGTTAATTGTTGAAATGACTTTGTCCTCTCCTGTCCTCCGGAAGAACCCATACAAGCCATGTCAGTGGCATCATGGCAGAAGGAGACTTTGCTACATGGATTATTACCGAAAGACCACTTCTTGGTCATATCAGTTTCTATGGGATGCATTGTGAGCCGGTTGTTCTCCTGGTGGGATGTGGAATGTTATCTGCATTCTGACTGGATCAGGGATTATGGACCACACAGAGCATGCTATCGAAATTCATTCTGCATCCATGCGTGAACATTTCTATTGTCAATTTGTATTGTTGGATAGCAATTGTAAGTCTTTCTGTAGTGCTTATTGTTTGTTCATGTGTGTGTAAAAAAAAAGTTATAAAGCATGAAGAAAGTCACTGAAAGTGAGCAGACTATTGATTGACTAGATTTTCTCAATGGCTCCCCAGTAAATCCTTATGTTGGATTAATCTCATTAAGAAGGTATGATTCAGTGTGCCAGTGAAATACAGTCTTTTGGGGCTGACACTTTTTCCAAATGCTTGTAGTCAAGATAAAACATAAGCTACAATTCCTGGAGATGTAGAAGTATTTTATTCCATTGCATAAATTAACAGATTTACATCACCAGAGAAAAGTAATTGGAAAAAATGAAAAGCTTTGAGTTGAGAAATGTGTCACAGTAGAGTGGATGAATAAAAGGAAGCCTAGGTGTATATAACATGAACAAGATGGCTACATACAGTATATGAGATTATATCATACTGTTGTCACAGTTATGCCTCGATACCCTGAGGTTTTAGTAGCGTCTGGTCTTAGATAATAATACTGTAATACAACAATCTACAGGTGCATCGCAACACATTTGAATATCGTGGAAAAGTTCATTTATTTCAGGAATTCTATTCAAAAAGTGAAAGTCATATTATATAGATTCATTACACACAAAGTGATGATTATGGCTTAGAGCTCACACTCTAATCAGCAAATTAACTCAAAACACCTGAAAAGGTTTCCTGGGCCTCTAAATGCTCTCTCAGTCTGGTTCAGTTGGCTACACAATCATGAGGAAGGCTGCTGACTGCTTACTCTCCACGAGGAGCGTCTTACCTGGGCTTAAGGAGAAAAGGAACCGGACTGTTGCTCAGTGGTCCAAAGTCCTCTTTTCGGATGAAAGTGCATTTTGCATTTCATTTGGAAATCAAGGTGCCAGAGTCTGGAGAAAGAGTGGAGAGACACAGAATCCAAGTTGCTTGAAGTCCACTTTCCACAGTCAGTGATGATTTGGGGAGCCATGTTATCTGCTGGTGTTGGTCCACTGTGTTCAGATTCATTCAGGACATTTTAGAGCACTTCAGAGAATCTATGGGGTATTGTCAAGAGGAAGATGAGAGCCACCAGACCCAACAATGCAGACGAGCTGAAAGCGACCTGGGCTTCCATAACACCTCAGCAGTGCCACAGGCTGATCACCTCCATGCCACACCCGCATTGATGCAGAAATTCATGCAACCGTGGCCTGACCAAGTATTGAGTGCATAAACATGAACATACTTTGAATACTTACTTTGACTTGAATTAGTGAAATAAATGAACTTTTCCACGATATTCACATTCATTGAGATAAACCTGTACATACAATACAAAGGATTTCCACGGACAAACACATATAACCAATACATTATATACATATACTGTACATATCACAGGGTATGTTTTCCTGGTGACACAGGACCAAGGGATGTAGCCTCTGTCTCAGAGCAGTATTTTTCCTTTTTTGTGTCGTCTGAGAAGAGGAAATAAAAACAAACGTAGAACCCGTCCCTCAGACACAAGACCACAATGTAGGACATCCATGTCGATTCTTCCACTCTACTTGGGTCTGTTTTCTGCAACCCCTGGAGGACTGCTGCAGCACAGTACAGCCACAGAAAGTGTTTCCTCTCCTCCTCCTCCTCCTCTTCTGCCTCACTTGACCTGCTGCCTCATCAATCGACCACACGGCCTCACCCGCTTGCAACCTCTAATGCGTCTCTTCTCCTGACAACAGCAGACCCCCGGTAGCCCGGCCATGAGACCCGCCGCCCTGGTGTTGGCGCTGGCAGCCATTAGCCTTCATGACGACGGTGGGGGCGGTTGGAGGGGGGCAGTGTTGTGCTGTAACTGATGTGTCGTGTGCCGAGCCACCTCCCCTGGGTAAGACCCGGCAGAGATGCAGCCACTCTGACAAGCTGCTCGCTGCTCACTGCTTCCTCCTGTGTCTTGGCGACCGAGCCTATTATCACAAGGTCCTGTGAATGTGGTGCGTTCTGGGTGGTGTCACATGAAAGAATGATCAGGCAAAGCTTTCAGACCCAAGTCGTCGGGCGCAGGCAAGGCTCTTTGTTGAACAAAATGGGCACGGCAGTGACGAGAGGTGCACCTGTTGAGAGTCCTTATGGGGGACACCAGCACTCACGCTCGGCATTATGTGCCGGATTATTTATATGGCTATACGGCGCTGTCAACTAATAATGGATTTCACTGGAGCATTTCCTGCCATCTTGACAAAGTCAGGCCAAGAGGGACCCTTGATTCCCGGTTCCACGGTGCCCACACACCGGCATGTTGTCTGAAGAAGTCATTCT
>OMOU01003094.1:1750-22600 GCA_900312585.1 Malacocephalus occidentalis
CTTGGGCGTATGTGTCCGCGCGCTTGTGTGAGTACGTGTGCGCGCTTAGGCACGCACACGGGATCTAGTGATCAGTGAGTGACTAGGCGGGAGGATGTGAATTACTCACTTCTAACCAACATCAGAACACTAAACGAGATACATGCCTGTGTTAGTACCCAAAAGGGAGAGGGACATTAGACCATTAGATCGAGAATGAATACATGGATCAAACAGGTTTACAATATAATTTGGTAATATTAATAAACGCATAAGCATACCATCATAAACACACTTCTACCTAACTCTGCCCAGATATCTACCTTGCTGTACGTTGCGTGCTTAGCGATCGGGAAGGCTGCTCACTTTTAGTCAATTAACTCAGTTCATTGCGTTGCACACGGGCGGGGTGCGCCCAGGTGGCTGTTTCTTTCCCACCGAACTGTGTTGAGTTCGTCGGGGTTGTGCTCTTTGCTTTGCCCGGAGTCTCCCGTCTGGCGATCGCGGGGCTACGCCGCGTTTGAGTTGCGGAACACGGGTGGTTTTGTCGTGGGCCCCGTCGGGTGATCGTGGGGTGAGCGATCCGCTGGTTGGACGATCTCGACCACAAACTAGGCCTCGTTTGCGGATCTGTGTGGAGACGATGGCCCGGGGCTCCGCTCGGCGATGGCGCGTATGATGTGGCCTTCAGGTTGAGCAGCGGCCTCATCAATGTCGGGATTTCGAGAGGGGTTTCTTTCGCCCTCTTTTCCTCCGAGTACTGCGTGGTTCGCAGGGAAACGACCGATGCTACTGGTTATTCTAGACTTAAGCTAACGGGATGTCGCACTACAGCTCGGCTGGTAGAGTCAAAACAAACGAGGTACTTCATCCTCACTTAGCTTCTTAGGCCTAATAACCATATAATTACCACTATATGTGCGAAACGGAGCGGGCGTTGAGCTGGGTCAAGCGCAGGACCAACTTCTTGGCACGTCTGGGTCCAACGGATGGCACGAACAGAGCAAGTTAAAGAGCGGAAGAGTGAACAAAGAGGTATTGATTTGATCTGCCACAACTTTGGGGCTGTCTTTAGTGTGAGTCGGGACCGAGGCCTCGAACTGTTGCCCCTGGTGTTTATCTCGGGCATTACAAATACTGCCCTCTGGTGGTTTGGGGAGGTTACTTCATGTGTTGAGGGTAATTGGCAGTGAAAGGAGGATCTTGGGGAACCAGGGTTGTGGAGGCCCTACAGGGTAGTGAGTGTGAACTGGGAACGCCAGGTGGAAGCCCCTGTCCATAGGGTCTAAGAACTTCTCTTGTATCCCAGGAGAGTTTGGGGACATGGAATCCGAGAAGGCCATGTTCAGAGCCTCCATTGCGGAGGCGGCGGTTAGGAGCTGTGGTCAGAAGGCTGTCGGTGCCTGTCGTGGTGGCAACCAAAGAACCCATTGGTGGACACCAGCTGTGAAGGAAGCTGTCAGGCTGAAGAAGGAGGCCTTTTGGGCTCGCTTGGCCCAGGGGTCTCCCGAAACAGTAGATGGGTACTGGAAGGCCAGGAGGGCTGCAGCCTCAGTGGTCGCCAAAACAAAAACCCGGGTGTCCAAGGAGTTCGGGGAGGCCATGGAGAAGGACTTTCGGGTGGTCTCGAAGAAGATCTGGCAAACCGTTCGGTGACTCAGGAAGAGAATGCAGGGCTTAGCTCAGGCTGTACTCAGTCAGGGAGGAGAACTGCTGACCCCGACTGACGATATTGTCGGGAGGTGCAAGGCACACTTGAAGGAACCCCTAAACCTGACCAACAGGCCCTCTGGGGAAGAGGCAGAGTCCGAAGCCTCAGGGGAAGCCTCACCCACATCCTTGGAAGAGGTCGCTGAATTAGTAAAACAGCTCTTCAGTGGCAAGGTGCCAGGTGTGGATGAGATTTGCCCTGAGATACTGAAGGCTCTGGACATTGTGGGGCTGTCGTCGCTGACACTTCTATTGAATGTCATGTGGGGGTTGGGGATAGTACCTGTGGTGTGGCGGACCGGGGTCGTGGTTCTCATTTTCAAAAAGGGGGACTGGAGGGCATGCTCCAACTATCGGGGATCACACTGCTCAGCCTCCCCGGGAAAGTTTATTCCAGGTTCGACCGATTGTCGAACCTCAACTTCTGGAGGAGCAATGTGGTTGCCGTCCTGGCTGGGGAACAGTGGACCAGCTCTTTACCCTTACAGGGTTGTTGGGGGATCATGGGAGTTTGCTCATCCAGTCTACATGTGCTTTGTGGAATTGGAGAAGGCTTATGACCGTGTCCCCCAGGGAATCCTGTGGGGGGTACTGCGGGAATATGGAGTACCGGGCCTTTAGACTATTCGGTCCTTGTAAAAACAAAGTGAGAGCTGTGTCCGTATTCTCGGCACAAAGTCAAGCACATTCTCAGTGGGTGTTGGACTCCGCCAAGGTTGCCCCTTGTCACCAATTCTGTTTGTGATTTATATGGACAGAATCTCAAGGCGTAGCCAAGGTGAGGAGAGTGTCCAGTTTGGGGACCTCAGAATCGCATCCCTGCTCTTTGCAGATGATGTAGTTCTGTTGGCTACATCAGACTGTGACCTCCAGCATGCAATGGGGTGGTTTGCAGCTGAGTGTGAAGCGGTCATGATGAGAGTCAGCACATCCAAGTTTGAGGCCATGGTTCTCTGGTGGAAAACAGTGGAGTGCTCCCTCCGGGTTGGGAGTGAGTTGCTGCCTCAAGCGAAGGAGTTCAAGTATCTCTGGGTCTTGTTCCCTTCACCTATGGTCATGAACTGTGGGTAGTGACTGAAAGAACGAGATCGCGGATACAAGCGTCCGAAATGAGTTTCCTCCGGAGGGTGGCTGGGCTCAGTCTTACAGATAAGGTGAGGAGTTCAGACATCTGGAGGGAGCTCGGAGTAGAGCCGCTGCTCCTCCGCATTGAAATGAGTCAGCTGAGGTGGTTTGGGCATCTGATCAGGATGCCTCCCGGGCACCTCCCTTTAAAGGTTTTCCGGGCACGTCCAACTGGGAGGAGACCCCAAGGCAGACCCAGAAACCGCTGGAGGGATTATATATCTCATCTGGCCTTGGAACGCCTCGGGATCCCCCAGGAGCAGCTAGAGAGTGTTGCTGGGGAGAAGGGGGCCTGGAGAGCCCTGCTTAGCCTGCTGCCTCCACGACACGGCCCAGGATAAACAGAAGAGAGAATGGATGGGAGGAGAGAGATGGCAGGAAGCCACATTTGATTAAAGTTTTGAAAGACAGGAAGTTACATCGTCTAAAACCACTATATGCTGGACTCTCTCACTAGAACTGACTCCAAAAACCCGGACACTGCTTTTGGATAATATTTGCAGAACAACCCACCAAATAAATAGAATTGTTGTAACAGGGCAACAAGACAACAGGGCAGAGATGTAGTTTAGCTACCAAATGTAGTGTAGGGAAAAAGCATTGCTCTGTCCGCTTCATATAGGACAGATAGGACAATTGGAAAAATAAACAAACAGAGAGGCACTTTACCCTCCGAGTGGTGTATGTTGCAAATAAAATGTAATCCATAAATAATTCCACCTTACTGTAGTGGTCCAGCACAAACCTGTCTGATGAGCTGCTGATTAAGTTTGTTATCCCTCAGTGACCCCCAGCATTGGGAAGCGGCGCTTTAATTGCTTGGAGGGCATCAGCAGAAGATGCCAAGATCCATCCTGGGAGAATCAACAGTATACTGAATTGAGGGTCATTACGGCTGCCACTGATGACCGCTTTCCACCACCTCAGTCTGCATACAACCTCTTTTGACAAACACCCTTATATGACTCACCATGAATAATGATATTGTTGGCGATGTTGGTGCTTCTCAGATGTGCCGCAATTGGCCATTTTGTTGATTCATATAAACAACATTTTTCCTCCTCAATCTATCAATACGTTATCTATGCTAATCGGGTCCATATTTTTCTAAAGTAATCGGACTATTGATCATGAATAAATAGTAGACAGATAGATTAGGCAGAGAAATGATCCCATGGTTAACAACATGATAAGCTGCAGCCATCATTATTAACATGAGAGCATTAACGATCCTAGAGCAAGATACAAGATAATCCACTGTGATCATCGTCGCCTTCATCTTTTAATATGTTATCGATTTGAATGCCCTTTTTGTCGAGAGGGGGACAAGGAGCGCACGTGGAGCATGGGTGAAAGATTGCATCCTTATCTTGACATGAGGACACCTCGACACACACACACGCATCACATCACATCACATATACACACCTCCTTGTGCAGGGGTGTGAGCAGCACACACACACGCCCCCAGGCCACCCCTTTTTGCTGCTTGTCTTAATGGCTGCCACCAGCAGTGCGGCACCTCAGAGTCATATTCCTGTGGGGCCTCCAGCCTCCACCAAGCTCTCTTCCCCAGGCCAGGGTGGAGCGCCACACTCTCTGAGCCAACGGTGAGCCCGGCCGGGGGCACATCGACCTGGGCCCCCCAATAGGTCAGCAGGTCCAGGTCGATGATGCATAGGTCCTGCATGTGGCCTAGCCAGACTTCATGCACCTTCTCCCCTAATGTAGCACTCCATGCCGGCCCTTTCCCGTGTCCTTCTCTGCATTTGAACAGTAATAGGGGTCCACGCTCTGGAGAGCACCCCCTGGGGGCCCTGCAGGAATCCTGGATGGACCAGGGTGATATTGGACCCGGTGTCTGGCCTGGCCATCCAGCACACTCCATATACTGTATAGTCCGCCGGCATGGCCAAGGTGGCACACCAGTGTGCATCGGCCTTGGCGATGGGGTTGGCAGCCGGCTTCCTGATGGTGGCCGGGAGCGAGCCTTGTGTGCAGAGGGTCCCTGTTGGGGGGTGGCTTGGCTGAGGAATAGCGCCTCAGGCAGCCTCGCCTCCTGCAGAGGATCATCGAGTGACCGGGGTGCAGCAAGCCTTTGATACTGCTGCAGGTGTTCTGGTAACAGCGCACGCAGGAAGGCATGCAGGGCAAGGTCCTCCTGGTCTGCTGGGCTGAAACGGGGGTAGCCGTGTTGGGTGTGGAGCCACACATCCACAGCAGGGATGCCCAGTGGTCTCCAATGGCATACCCCCCACCATACTGTGGCAGCTTAGCCGGGGCTCTGTGCATAGCCACGGTGGGCAGAGAAATGGCCAGTGGGGTTGGAAGACATTGCTCCCCAGCTGTGAGTCTGTCCAGGCCCCCCTGGCTGCGACTCCATGCAACCGCCGGCGTTGCAATACTCCCCCCGGCCCAGGGTGGTGGCTGGTCTCCCGCAGGCGGCCGTCCCCTGGTGGAGCTGGGTGGCCCACCAGCTGGGAACTCCTGGCAACCTCTGGTGGAGATAGTCGCCCAGCCAGCCAGCCGGTCAAGCGCCGGTATAGCGTCCTCAAGCTCACAGAGTTCTTCGTCTAAGGGTGTCACACACTCCCCAATCCATATCAATGGACCAGAGGTTGAGCGTGTCACCAGCTTCAAGTTCCCGGGTGTTCACTTCTCCGAGGACCTCTCTTGGTCCTTCAACTCCTCCGCCCTGTTCAAGAAGGCTCACCAGTGCCTCTTCTTCCTTAGGAGAAGGTACATCTCTCCTCTCAGATCCTGGTGAACGTCTACCACTGCACCATCGAGAGCATCTTGACTAACTGCATCACCGTCTGGTATGGCAACTGCACCGCCTCGGACAGGACAGCACTGTAGTGAGTTGTGAAAATAGCCCAATGCATCACTGGCTGCTCCCACCATTGAGGCTGTCCAGCACAAGCGCTGCCTGCAAAGGGCGCGCAGCATTGCCAAGGACAGCTCCCACCCCAGTCACAAACTACCCTCCGGGAGGTGCTACAGATCCCTCCTGACCCGGACCAGCAGGTTCAGAGACAGCTTCTTCCCTAGGGCCGTCACTCTTCTGAACACTTCACCCCGATGAAGAGTCCCCCCCCCACTATAACTACACTACACCGTACACACATCACTATACGTTATACCCTGTACTGAATATGTACTGAATATGTACTGTACATACTCCACTGTTCTCTCTGCATACTCTCTGCAGATACTGTATCGGACCCGTCAGACACTTGCACGTCGACTCGGGACCCGGACCGGCCAGACATTTGCACGTCTACTCCGAACTCGGACCCGGACTCGGACCCGTCAGACATTTGCACGTGCACTCTGGACCCGGACCCGCCAGACATCTGCAATGCTCCCCGTACATACCCTGCTGTACACCCCAGTGTACACGCACTACTGCGTATACCTCTGTCCATACTTGCATGCCTCTATATTTATGAACATTTACTTATATGCACTGTACATTCTGGATATTGTTATAGGCACTGTAGATTCTGGATATTTTTATGCACCGTAAATTCTGTATTTTCTTATGTGCACTATAGATTCTAGAAATTCGTATACACACTATAGATTCTGGATATTCTTATATGCACCATACATTCTGTACAGATTCTGGATATTCTTATATGCACTGTAGATTCTGGATATTCTTATATGCACCTTTGACTCTGTATGACTCTATATGCACTATGGTTTCTGCATATTCAGACACTTGCACTGCTCCCTCATTGTATATACCCTGCTGTACACCCCAGTGTACAAGCACCACTGAGTATACCTCTGTCCATACTGTACAAACCTCAATGTATATCCCTGCCTATACTGCCTATACTTAATGTATAGCGTACACGTATATATATGTATTAAGTCATTTAACCGCTGTACTGTTAACCGCTGCACTTTTGCTACTACTTTTGCACTTCTGGTTGGATGCTAACTGCATTGTGTTGTACTCTGTGCAATGACAATAAAGTTGAATCTAATCTAATCTAATCTAATCTAATATCCGTTCCGTCCCATTTCTGACATCAATGTGGCGAGCACCATGGATCGAAGAGACAAGCCATGACTCGGGCAACGGGAGTATTGTCACGTGATCCTGGCCTCATACCCTGCACCACTCCAGGTATAATATTGCATTGCCACACACACAATAGGTTTCCCTATTGCTCAGTCGGTCTGGGTCCCCACACAAGCAGCGCAAGCAACAGAAGACACATTACAGACGCATGACATGTAATAACACACATAAAACACATATCGTGTAATAATCCTTTGCTCCCAGGCACTGTACACAGAGGGTGTACCTCCGCGGCCAACTCCCGGGGGTTGCCACAATATATATAAAATTGCAATTGGCTTGTACATGGAATCCAACACATGTATGAGCATTTATTTTAAATAACTGCCATTACATTTCTGTCTGCCTACATATGATGAATAGCCTAGCTGATTGCATCGTAATTGCAGTTTTTGATCAACTCTTTCAGCTACAATATTGACTGAACTACAATGCTCTCAGGGCAAGTGTAGGATTTTATGTGGATCATGTTAGCTTGCTAATTGCCAATCATTGTTGTGTAAGCACTGCAAGAATGATTCACACCAAGTGGTCGATTAATATAGTGATTCTATGGAAAAGCCATACACCTCTCTCTGGCACAGGTATGGAGGCATATTAAAGATGACGATCACACTCAAACATAAACACATACAATGGTAAAACAGTAAAATGGTAAAACAGTAAAGTAGCTTAATGGTTGAGAGAATTACCTTATCAAGGAGCTTCTCTGATACCGTGGCTTCCCTCCTCTGATTGGTCACAACAAAGTAGCTTCTAACAAGTGACTATCTATAGAGGGAGTTAGCCCGAAAGCAATTCTTTGAGAGGGCCTGGCTGATTTGCCCAGCCACCCACCGATTGCAATAACAGCCCCTCGCCTGCTTTCAATGATAGCATGCATATGATTATCCCATTCATCTCATTAGATTAGCAGGCCACCAGTGACTTAAGTATGTTCTGCGTTTGTTTTTGCATTTTTGCACCAATGTTGTTGTTCTCCTGGGTCCCCTTCTTGTTGTAAATCCTTCCAGTAAAGTCTTCTGTCATCTCTATAGATGAAATATATCTACTTGTTTTGCTTTTTTTTGTTGTGGGTTGATGTAGCATGTGGAGCCAGCATATTGGGGCTATAAAGAGACCCCTGAGTGCTTTTATCATGACTGGCTTTGTTGAGGAAGAAGGGCAGACGCAGGATGTAGCCACTAATGCATGGTAATGCATTCTCCACTCCTACAAAACATCTCTCTCTCTCTCCCTCACTCTGTGTATGTGTGTGTCTCTCTCTCCGTCTCTCCCTCTCTCCCCATCTAACTGCAACAGTGTCTCTTTGGCTGTCCTTGTGTTGGTTTTGCTAATAGCGATGTGGCCTCCTGAGATGGATTGCAAGTGCCCCTGTGCTCCACTTATTCTCGGATCTGGGAAGGCATGTGGACTGGGCTGACAGTGCCCTGCTAGCAATAGACAGAGTGTGTGTGTGCGCGTGTGTGTGTGTGTGTGTGTGTGTGTGTGTGTGTGTCTTGTGTTAGGAATCCTAATCTGAGAAAGCCTTTCCTTGAAGTGAACTTTGTGGCACATGACACATGCCTACGCACACATGCACATATAATTCTGCTCTGCTCTTCAGAAGGCACGTTGTTCTGCTATAAATGTGTGTTGCAGAATGTTGCAAAGTCAAGGGGGATATTAGCACGGCAATCAGTACAAAAAAAAACCTTGAAAAAGATATGCATAATGAAGGCAGAAGCAGTCAAAAACATAGTGTCATGGCCACTGTGAAAAAGGCACCCTGTTGTTTATGCACTCGGTGGTTGGGTTCAGAAAGGCACGCTCTCCACTGTGTCTCCCAGACACACGGCTGCCCACAGGGGCCGTACTTACCATAACACATTATAATGGTCACTTCTTCGCGGTAACGCGGATCATTGCTAACGCCTGTGTATTATTATTATTATTATTATTATTATTATTATTATTATTATTATTATTATTATTATTATCGGGATTCCTTACCGCTACCTTTATCCCTTTGGCAGAAAGAATGACAAATTTGAGGATCAGCTTTAAAAAGGGCTTAACTACTACTTAACTACTCACTGCATTGGTGGTTATATCGTATTTTCTTTTTCTACATGACATAGCACATAACACATATGTTAGTAGGGGATACACCAACCATTTTAAATCTTTTTCTTTTCAATAAAGCCAATGCTTTAAGCTAATGTTAAGCTCATTCTTTTCTTCTTTTTTTTTTTACTTAGGATAAGTTTGAAACAAATAATGTGTATTTGTTTTGTGATGAAATAAAAACAAAAGTAGTAATCCTACCTTTAAACACATTCACATTCACGTTGCTGTGACACATCCAAATGCATAAGAATGAATTCAGAATCAAGCGTGGCAGGTTTAATGAAGGGGAATATAGAAAATATAGAAATTGATTTCATAGAGGCTGTAACCAGCTGACAGTTGCTGCTACATATTTGAAGCATGTTGAAGACACTGTGACTTTTACATTTACCAATCAATTTATTTGGAGTCATCGTTTAATGATGCATAGCGTGTTGACTTGTTGGTCTCACATTGTTCACACGGTGCCCAATAGTCACACAGGCATGAGCATTACTTTGTGGCAGGGTTTTACGTTTCTATCAAGTACACATAACTCTAGCAAGTGGAGCAAGTGGAACATGAACAACTTTGATTACATACACTTCTCTATATAATCTTCCTCACCTGGTCAATACAGCAAACCCTTCCTAATGAATGACATTCACCTGGCACGCTGATTAATGTTCTTTTACAGTGCATCATACTGGCTAATAAAGTTGGGATTGATTTGTGCTAAGACAGGAACCCATCAGGCAGAAACCATCGCATCAGTAATAAATGGATGGCGATGCCGTGGGAGGGAGACCGAGGGAACCAAATGCCAATGAATTTTCTCCTATATCTTCTTATTACGGGGCTCCTCTCTCTGGCGCCATCGATCCTTGCTGCAGAAACCACCTTTGTTCTCTGAAGTAATAAAGCAGACAATTGATTTATCGGTGGGCGATGGTGGGTTACCACCACACCAACTCAACCCCCCCCACCTACTGCCCCTCATTACAAAGCCCCGAAAAACACACAAACATCACTTTCACACATGTCCACTGCATGTGTTTTCCCTGGCATCCTTGGAGAGAGAGTTTGACACTGCAAGCTGTGCTTATAATCTCTGGGATGTCGTCTTGGTTTATTTGTTGTTCGGAACTCTGGGAAAAGACACATTCATTTTGTTCAAATATGTTTGTTGTTTTTTTGCTAAAACAATGAGTGCCCTTTCCCAGCACTCGCGTTGAGACAGAATATCTGGGCAACAATCTAATTTGAAGTTAGTACAATGAAAAGGTTAATTGTTGTGGCACACAAGGGAGCAGCGATGAGGAATTTGGTAAAAGAAGTTTAAACGGAACAAAAACTTCATCAAGAACAGTTCTGTACAGAGATGTGGATTTGATTCGCGTCATAACAGAATAGCTCTCCAATTTTACACCAGTCAATATAAGTTAATTGCGATTAGTGGGCCAATTGAAGCTGAAATATTTATCAACGACACTTTTGGTTTTGTACTAAAAAAAACAAAACATCTGCACTCGGCCCTCTGTGGAATGGAGCCCTTGACGCCTGGTGGTCTTAATAAAAGCATCAGACACATTGAAGTCAGGTGTCTGAGACCACCGCTGTCTGAGACCACCACTGTCAGCTCCGCAGTGGTTCCTAGGAACTAGCATGCTACCCAACTCAAACTGCCTGTCACAAATTAATCAACCTAATTCCTTTTTATTACAGTTTTTTATTAACAAAAATCAGTGATCTTAGTGGCACATTTTTGAATTTGTACTGTGATTAAATTACTAATTACAAATTAGTAATTTAATTACAGATGAAAGTTACAGATGAAAGTAAGACCTGTAAACTAAATAGTAAATGACTAATTGGTGCTTTTTATTGTAATTAGTTCTACAAAGCCTTGATCTACATAACACAAAACAGTGCACATTTCTGCACTATGAGCCTGGGGTGATGGGCATTGCAGAAACTGCACTGCAGCCCAGGATGTAATGCAACTTGCCTGTTACATGTTATAGGGCTATTTGGGGATTTGTTTTACTCTGACCCCATTTTCCCATCACTTTCGGTCTAACTGGAGCATCTTTTTCCCTTGATATTTTGTGTACTTCTACAATGAGTATGCTATGCGTTTATGTTTTAATTGCATTTATTGTTGTTTTGTCTTACTTTGATCTGCCATAGCCTACAGCTAACATGGCTAATTTACTGCTAAGAATGACATGTATGAAAGTCTGTTGGCTGTGTTTTAGTTGTTCGTACAGTTAATCATAATACAATTACCCTCCTCATTATTTCTCATTTATATTAACAAATACAGTGCATATTAACAGGATGAATACGTTTATGGTTGTCATTTCCTAGTTTGTTGCACTGATGTCATCAGTTTAGTGGGAAATGTATGAATATTCATGAGGAAAGCACTACCTGATTGGCCCGTTGAGCTGACGTCAGAAGTATCCCAACACGACGGGTCACAGGACGGAATGCAGACAGATCCAGTGGACTCAAGCAGTAATGCAGACAATAATTGTTTTTATCGGTCCAGTATTGAGCTAGAATCCAAGCGCAAACCATCTTCATCCTCATCTTCAACTCTGGCGCAATTCTGCCCGTCAACCTATATCCTCTAAAAGTGCTACTGATAGGCTCGGATTGTTCGACAACATTATGGAAAGGATCCCAACAGAGAAACACAGCTTCTTCCTTTACCTTTGGCTTGATCCGGACAGTTTGTTATTGTTTCTAAAGACCCTGTCACACTACAACGTATGTGACAGGTATGAGTTGTGTATGAAAATGCGAAACATTATTTGCGCACAAAAAGCCCAAATCTGAAAATACAGATTTGTGCGTCTACGTACCGTATTGAACCTATGAGTAGCGTATGAGTAGCGCATTGCCAGCGGATCGCCAGCGTATGACCAGCAAATGTCAGCCAATGTCAGTGTATGAAAAATATCACTCATACGCTGGTATACGCTGACATACACTAGGGGTACGTTAGGCATAGGTTGGATATGTTTCAAGCACAGTCGCATACGGTCGCATACACTGGCATACGCTGGCATACGGCGAGGCAGAAATTCATGCCAGCGTATGTCCGCGTATGACCGGCGTACTCGACCTATGAGTAACGTACCTCTAGCGTCACTCTCGCGTATTCAGCGTATGCCTAGCATATGCTTAGCGTATAAACCATACGTCCGCATACGCACAACATTTTTAGGCATGTTTAAAAATACATTTCTGCCTCGCCGTATGCCAGCGTATGCGCGCGTATGCGACCGTGCTTGAAACGTATACAACCTATGCCTCACGTACCCCTAGCGTATGTCTGCGTATAGCTGCGTATGCATGCATTTTTTACATACGCTAGTACGATACGCTGTAGTATGACAGGTCCTGAACCAATTATGCTTGATGAGGAGTCTTGCTAAATAATAACAAACAGACCGAATCAAGTGAAAAGACAAAAAAAATGTGTATTTCTCTCTAGGGACCATTTCCATAATGTTGTCTGACACTTCACACAATCTGAGGCTGTCGGCAGCAAAAAATATGCACTTTTAGAAGAAGTTAATTGATGGCCAGTATTGCCATCAAGGGTTACATTGCAGATGTTTGCGGCTGCGTTGTCGCTCAATACTGTACTGATTTCAATAATTGTTGTCCACATTAGTCAGTTAGACCCAGAATGATGGGAATATGTGGTCCTCCTTGAGTTGTTTCTATGGTGACTTGTAACAGATACAGCAAGTAGCCAAGCGTCCTGCTCATGTTATTTGCTCAGCTAAAATCCTGGAAGTGTGAAAAGGAAAATAGTTTGTTGTATTCGATGAATGAAAAATTCCATACAAAGACAAACGAACGCCAGCAATATTGCCACCCTGACACATTAAATAGGAACCACCAATATATTAAGGTCACACTCACCTTTAAATGAAAAAAAATATGCAATAGCGATGAAGAATGTCATAACAGCATGTTTTAATATCAATGTTATCTACAAAATCTTGACTAACACCACTGTATTCTGGTCTTCATGGAAAGTGCACTGTCACTGAAGCAAAATAACATATAAAAATTACAAACAAATATACTGTACCATTTTTTAGCTTAAAACATCCATTCATTTTGCCTCAGTATATACGGTATAAATGGGACTCATATAGAAACAGGATGATTCAACATGTTAGAGTATAATTTTAACTTTCATTTGTCAGAAACTCAAGTCTTGTGTCGTCGGTTTATGTGATTCTCTTACATTTTTTAGTTTTTGCCAAGCAAGACAAACCAATACAACATTGCTTCCCCTGCTGATCATTACTGCAGCGCACCCCATGTCCAGTTTATTACTTCCTTTGGGAGAATAAAAATACAAACTAACATTCATCTCTGTGGTTCACAGTTATGACTCGAACATAACCTTGCTGCTGCGTCACAATGGGCCATTCCAGTCCATTCCAACTTTCTAACCATCAGTTCCCCATAGCAACTTCAACAAAGCAGCCGCTAGCTGCACAGTTTGGTGGTCTCGTAATCCTGCGAGTTAGGCAACCGTGAGCTGAAGGCTTGCAGCGAGGCGTGTATGCGGACCACCTCACTGGCTGTGAGTTTGAGCCGATGGCGGAGAAGACAAGCAAACAGGTCCAACTGCTGCTGTCCGGGAGGCGAAAGCCGGTTTATCCGGTCCCTTAACTCCAGGAGTTGGAGCATGGCGGTGTCCTGGGAGCCCTGCGTGTACGGATAGTCCAGCTGCAGGATCAGATCCCGGATGGCCTCCGGGTCAAAGTGCATGCTGTAGCCAAACACCTGGATGCTGTTGATCTTCATGTAGCCCAGGTTGCGGCTGGGATCCGTCATTTCCAGGGGCTCATAATAGACGCTGTCATTAGTGTTCCCCGGCGTCTTAATCCTGCTCCGAAGATAGATGTGGATCGTCTCGAAGAACGTCTTCCACTTGTTGCCCAGTGTCAGGGTCCAGTTGAAGCATTCCAGCGGGAGGTCCAGCTTGGTGGACTGCCAGTCAGGAAAGCTGTTCTCATTGACCGGAATGTACCAGCTCTCCGAGTGGCTCCCGCCGAAGGGGTTGATGTAGAGCGTTAAGGCTGGCTCCAGGGTGCTGTTCTTGGTCAGGCACACCTGCAGGGACACGCCCAGCAGCATGTGCACCATGTTGGTCTTGTACTTGTTGCTCTTCAACGTCAGCAGCATTCTCTTCCTCCATGACGGGTCGAACCAACTGTTGAGCCGCATGTCGTTGCTTATGAAGATGGCATGGACCTACCGGAAAACACACGCACACACAAAAACACAGAAGCATTTAAGGCAACCGGGCAAGCATGTATGCATTGTGTTGTTACACCTGCATAAAAACAGATGGATACATCTGTGATGCCCACACAGGCATACGCGTGCACATGTTTTTGAACATACTAAACACATAAAAACAATTGTTATCAAAATGACCTTGCATTTTCATTGATCAAATGGTTATATTTTGCAGCTATACATTATATGGGCTCAGAGCAATGTACTTTGATGTGAAACATCAGTTGTCGAATTAGTCCTCCACAAAATAGGGGGCAGAATATTATTAGATAGTTGTGGTGGCCACTCCGCTGTCCCCTCCCCCTCAAACACAAAGCCTGACTGAATATAGTATAAGGCTTACTGTTTACAGTGAATCTGTGCTATGGTTTCATCACAAATTAAGGAGCCGGTGTACTTTTTAGATGAAATGTTCTTTCCCTGACCTGTGGGTCCACACGTTGTTAGGTGGAGAGAAGCAAAGGCGTGTCTCTTGGTGTATAGTAAGGTCAAGGGACGAAGGACCAGCATGTTTTCCATTAGCTATAGACTTTTTTACCTTTAGATGGCAGCAAACTCATGCAGTCCGAATAATGTTTGGAGTTACTCTACTAACAAATGGTTAAAAAAAACCACAAAAACAAACACCTCTAGCCTGCGGTCAGCCCTCTGAAGCAGGTAGCGTAGCTCCAAGTCCTGGAGATCGGTCTCGAAGCCCAGGTAGTTCTCCGTGGAGTCCGCCACCATCGGCCTGCAGGCCCCTTGCACCAGGGTGAAGCCCGCATTGCAGCCTCCGCAGCGGGTGTGGTTGTCTGGGGCGCAGGTGGCACACGCTGGGCCCTCCCCAGTGACGCAGGGCGGGGGCAGCTGACACGGGCTGTGCTCGTAGCGGCAAGTGCAGCTGTGGAGCTCCTCAGAGAATGTGCCCAGCTGGTTGTTCTCTGAGCAGTAGAGCAGGGACTGGAAGTGGCCGAGCCAGAAAGAGTGAGGCCTGCGGGAGAGAGGAGAGGGGAGAGGGGAGAGTGGAAGGGGAGGAGGGCAGGACGAGGATCAACGTGAGCTGTATTGCCAGCGATGAAAGCACAGCACTTGCATTGAGTGCAGCATGATAGTATATGCTCTACGAGCATTGCTTGTGCAAGGATCAACTTGGAAATCTGAGCTGTGTGTGTAGTATAGTAGTGTGTAGAGAGAACAGAGGAGAAGAGACAGCAGAGGTAGAATAGAGATACAAATAGTGCCATGAAATAGAGCACTGAAGTTCAAAGTAGGTGGGAACACAGGACAACACACACACACACACACACAGCCAAGGGGTGAGTAAAAGATCACTTTGATCAGTTTGTGACATTAGGAGTGTGCTGGCAGCCCTAGGGGTAACCGACTTTTAGACATACACATGGAATCCCTGCGTGGACGAGGTTTTTGATATCCGTTTGTAGCACTTTGCTGTGATCTCTGTTGTGCCTTTTATCGCGCGTTCAATGTGCCTGCAAGACGTGACAAACACCACATAAACGCTGCTGGCCCTGCTGTTTCTCCTTTGATGAGGGCTGAATGTGCTAGGTTAACGATGGCCTTGAGAAGGCTTTAGGTTAGCGCTTAGCCATCTCTCTCTCTCTCTTGGTGGGGGGACGACCACCTGCTAGTAAAGGGTTGGTAATCTTGGAAGTCCTGAAGGTTACACAGTGCACTCTGGGGGATGGGCAGGATGTTTCAAGATGTCTTGATTGACAATCCATTCCCATTGCCAACTCCCACGGGGTTGGGGGAGGGGTGGAAGGGGGCACAGAAGAACGAGACATTTTTCATTTCTGTGCGATTCATTCCTGCTAGGAGGCCACCTGTAACTCAGCAATGAGTGTATGCTTGGCCGCAACCGTGCAGCTGCTGGGAGAGCATTTGGGTAATGTCATAACGGATTCATTTTTTGTGGCAAAAAATAAGGGAGATGCTGGCGAATATGGAGAGAAATGTAATATAGCATGTAAGATGTAATGCCTGAACGCCACAGCTATAAAGAAAGGCTATAATATTCTCTCTCTCTGGGGGTATTTACATTTTTGGGTTCTCTTGGACAAACTGTCCAAATGGCTGGTTTGAATGTTCTATTCATTGTTGTTATACTGTGGCAATAAGGCCACTTGTCACGATTGAGTTATAATCTTCCTATCTGTTGAAATGCCGCCTCTACTTCCATGACCGTGTGCTACATAAAAGCTGTTTGCCATAGCTTTGTCCACGTCGTCTAGTTATTTGAATTGTTAGCAGGACAAATGCAGTACATAGGTTTTCATTGCAAACGACGCCTTGCCATGTGCAGTCTTTACTTTGCTGTTCTAAAGGTGGCTGAGATCATGATGTCATCCAATTATCTTTGATACAAGAACCAAAACAAAGACCCCTGAAAGCAACGTATTATCCTCGTCTGCCTTCATTTAAGGAGGAAACAATTCAGCCACCATTTTGTTCCAAATAGAGCTGAGGGCAGTCTTATGATTAATTCAATAGAATCCAATTTTAATAATGAAAAAGCAGTTCTATTTATTTGACACATTTTAACAGTTTCCTCTGGGGCTTGATGAGGAGCTTACATGTAAGAAAGGGCTTCTCTAAGCTTCTTTCTTCCCCATGCATGAGGAAGAAAAGAGACTGGAAATTGGACTTTAAGCGTCATTATTGCTTAATGGGAAAGGTTTGAGCAACATATGCTGGTACAGTGGAGCTCCTTTCACGCTATTGTTCCCTTGCTACAGTCGAAGGCAGGGGAGAGGCAGCGTGCGGACGCAAAATCAATCACATATCTCTCATCTCTCCCCAAGCGCCATGAACGGGATCTCATTAGTGTGTGTGCGTGTGTACAACTGCTTGCATGTGTGTGTGTGTGTGCTTGTATGTGTGAATGCACATGTGCGTGCCCCGTGTATGTGGGTGTGGGTGTACTTGTATGTGCGTGTGTGCATGTGTATGCATGCATATGCGTGTGTACGTGTATGTATGCATTCCTGGCCGTGCGTGTGTGTGTGCGCGCGTGTGTGTGTGTGAGTGTATTTTGTGTGTGTATACGCCTGTGTGCCTTCATGCGCCTCCACACTCTGGCAAGCGTTCCTTCGTCTATCATGTTCTATTGAATATAGAGATTCCTATACAGTGAAACATAGAAAGAGGGTGTTGCAACACTTGCCAGTAATAACGTAGATAAACACAGTGGCTGGGATTGGGAAGCTGCCTCGCTCACAGCCAACTTCCCACACCACACACACACACACACACACACACACACACACACACACACACCATATAGCACTGATCCAGGTCTATTTTGATATTGTGGCATCAAAAGGGAATCTTAAAAGTTCCAAAGTGTGTCTGCGTATGTGTGTATGTGTACGTGTGTGTGTGTGTGTATGTGTACGTGTGTGTGTGTGTGTGTGTGTGTGTGTGTGTGTGCGTGTGTGTGGAAGAGAGATAGGTGGGGTGAGAATGATCTGGGTATAGTCAAACGAAGAATGGAACGGATATGAAACGGTCTGTGTACAAAGTCTCCTGGCAGTACCATGTCCAGACTTATTTGATTAAAGCACACATCGGGATATTCCAGCATGTCTGCCGGAGGAGTGCACATGTGGTGCATGTGTGGGGCTTTACCGTTCCCTGGGCAGCTGGATGTGCGGTTGTCTCTGGCAACGCTTGCTAAGGCTGAATAGCTTGAAGACGACGCGCTGGGCACGCCTGAGCAGCGTGCCCACGGCACCCGCCAGCTGCTCGTAGCGCCACTGGAAGGCGCTGTCCGACGACCACAGGTGCTGGATGGCCGATGCGTTCAGGAACACGTTCTGGGGCAGCCGCCCAAAGAAGCTTTTGAACTCCTCTTTTGGTTATCGTTTTTGTGTTTGTTGTTGTTGTTGTGGGAAAATAGGAGAGATAAGAGCTGGTCAGTGAAAGTGAAACTTCAATATGGTGTGATTTGTAGTTGCTAAAAGGTTTGAGTCAAGGTTCTCATATGCATCTCATGATATAAGCTTCATCATACTATAAATGCTTTAAAGTCAATTATGAGTATGAGATTTTAAAATATTTGATGTTCAAAAAAATCCATAACTAGCATTTTGCTAAATTCAACTACAATATCCATAAGACGGCTTCTCAGCCTACAGTGCTTGAATATGTACATCACACTGTGTGTGCAATGTGACTCCAAATGTTAACCACGATAGTATGCTGCTCATACACAAGACACTTAACGATGCTTAGTGGCTGGAGACAAGACCGTCACCCCGCATTCTGATGGCAGTCGCCGCTCTTTAAATATGCTTCTGCTCTGACGCCTGGCATTTAAATCCTGCTGACAAGGCAGCGGTAGTTCGGCTAAGTCTTCCGTGCCCCCTGCCTGAAGGACACTTTCATGACACTTATGAGGAACTCTGCATTCCGGACACGTTCCTGCCCCCTCTTCTCACCCGGCTATTAAAACATAAACTTTGAAAGTAATTGCACTTAGAGAGATTTCCGCTAAATTCTGGAGCAGAAAAAAAGGCACCCATTTTGATTTCACCTGAGTAATAATAGCCGAGGCAGGGTGACCGAGCATGGCAATAATAACCAAACATTATGCTAAGTGCTTCTATTCAGGCTGCTGCGCTGATGTGAAAAGGCAAACTGGCCAAAAATGGGTTTTATAGTTTAATCTATAGATCAATCTGCTTCAGACATATTGTAAACTACCTGAGGCAAGAGCTGGTGTTTTTTTTAATTTTTTCTGCTGTCAAAGAGTTGATTTTCTAGGTGTGCATGGTATTCCAAAAACCAGTAAGTCACGGCTGCTCATTCCAGTTTAGAGGCCTCTGCCCCACAATAACCCATCTGAGAGGAGCATGGCGACACATCTTACTCTTACTTAGTGGAGAAAAACGATTATGCATTGAGCCCTTTATCTTTGGAACACTCTCACGAGTAGCACTCTTGTAAAAAAGCGAAAACAAAAAGGGTTGTAATAAGTGACCGTGTAGGGGCAATAACCAGTAAGTAAATAACACTGAGGTTAATAGTATGATTGGGGATCCGGGGTTGTATTTCATGTGGTTATTACAGTATACATGATGATGTGTCTGGCTGGAAATGAGAAATCCGAAAAGCATAACCCCTGCGTCCTCTACACAGCACCCCTCTATCGGCCCGCACTGGCTCCCGGAATCCCAGCTTCTTTATTTCTTTATTTTCTTACCTGATTCCTCAAAGTCTTTGTACAGCAGACCCCACGTCTCGGTGATCCGTTGCAAGCTCTCTTCCATGGCCTGAATATCCATATGAGGACAGTTGCATTCTGGGAATGTGGGCTCACACTTGCACCAGCAGTTGTTCTCCCTGCACACAAACTCTCCCTCGCCGTTGCATGCGATGTAGCTGAGTGCTGCCCGCACATAACCTTCCCTCAGGTAGTTGGGAAGGATGACCTGCAAGCCTATAAAACATGTTTAGTGCCCACGATCAAACTGTGAACTTATAGAGGCAGTGGAGGCAGTATAGTAGGAAGAGTAAAAGTGATGACTGGAGCTTACAAGAGACTGAATACAAAATGCGCACTATAAGATATTTCAGCTGACCCTGCAAGGCTCTTTATGTTTTGCCGGCCCTGCACACATGCTAGTATGGGGGTAGTCTAGCTGTACTTTTCTATGGGTTATGTTATGCAACATGCAACAGTGTCTGCCATGGGTGTGTTGGATAGCAGAAGCAAGTAGCACTCACCCTGCAGTTGGACCTTATTTTCAGGGCTCTGCACAAGCACAGAGCTAACGGAGTCCAGGTTGTCATAGTTACTGCATCCGAGGGGACCGGTTCTCGTCTCTGTCACCTGGGCAACAGAAATAACACCTTCATGTATTTTATTCCACTCACAATTCCCCTTGGCTTCTTTCATCAACTGAGTACATTTGCATGTGTTGGTTTGTGAAAAGTATTACTTTTGGAAGTACTTCTTTGTAAGTTTCTTTCATAATTATTTAACTGAACCACGTAGGAACCCTGCTTTCTTGGGATTGACTATGTTCTTGTGGTGAATGTGTATTGCATTGCCCTTTCAATCATAATTCAGTCATCCATTGTCATAGTCCAATTCAGCCCTATTTAAATACTCAAATACCAGGAAGTGATACATTTTGGGCAGAGCATTGTCAGAAAACAAAGGAGAATTGAAGAATTTAAGCTTGTACATGACATGGAAGACTTTTCTTGTCTCATCAAACACCAAAGACAGATCACTGACCTCTGTACCAAAAGAGATCCAGCTAATAATCCTCTCTCAAGTCATTTGCAGAGAGATTCAACTCTTTCAATTGCCTGTGTGTTTCCTTTTTTTTTTTCAACAAAATGGTGGAGAGCCATTTTTCTCTCTTTGTGGTCGCGGGACAATGCACTTCGTTCTGCAATTTGTCCTGGTCAAGCTTGTCAGGGGACAGTTGGTGTGACGTGACAGATGGATGTGGCTGGACAATGCAGGTCAGCCGATCAGTAAGATCATCAGAGGCTTGGCG
>OMOU01003105.1:5014-26248 GCA_900312585.1 Malacocephalus occidentalis
TTTGTGGCGGGGGGGGGGGGGGGGGGGGATTTTACAATGTAATGTGGCTTTGCGGTTGATTGGTTGTAAAAATGTTTGTCTGGGACACCCAGCCTGACTCAGCCAGGTGAGGCTGCTTTAACCAGCCACACAAACCCCAAAAGCGCATCATCATTGTGATGGGGAAACAATGGTGGAACATGGGTGGATTCATACTTTGTCGAGAGGCAACTTCATGTAGGTAGCTGCCAAATCCAGACATATCACTGCTTTGCTGGTAGATGTAGCGTTGTTTAGAGCCATGCACTTCACCTGACACAAACGGCCGTATTCTTCTGCCTTTCTGTGAAGTAGAAAAATGCCAAAACAACCAATGACCATTGAAACATATTCACTTACACATTCATTCCAAAAGTAGAAAGGCCAATACAAAAAATACAAAAAACAGCAGACAACCATACACTGGCCCAAACACTGCTGTATTATTCAAAAACGATTCGAAAAGCATTCTTACTTTTATTGCTATATTTACAGTAAAAATCACAATTAACCATTGCAAGGATCTTGTTTTACATTAAAGATTTAATTAAGTGGTAAACACTGACTTCAAACATGTTTGACTGGTCTCTTCGCTGCCATAGCAGCAACGAACAAATTAACCAATGACACATTTCCATGTGTCTGCTGAAGTCAATAATGTAGTGCTTGTAGTTAACTATTTATTCCAGGCTGTTCGCTTTTCTCATGCAGCAATATCGGATCCAGAAGTTCTGCAATTCTTCCGATTTGTGAGACTACCCGTGCACTGATTCACTTATCTCACAGACGGCCTCTATTCAGCATGCTCGATCGTCCGGGAAAGCCGATAACAAGGGTGGACTTGTGACGCACCGAGAAATAGGGCCACAGAAACTCACACAGATATTGGCCATTCCGGTGTGTCTGAACAAAAAAAAAAAAATCTGTTGCCTTGTTGTAATTAGCCTGAAGAACGACATAAGCTTTTACAATGGTTGCTAGTAATGAATAGCAATCTACTGATCGATGTAGCTGAAGCATATCATACTGAATACAACATGACTGCGTTATAAAAACAATGTTTTTTTTTGCTTTAAAAAGGACAACCAAACCTATTTGGCCCATTGGGACCCCATTATAACACCAGGTGCGAGTGTGATTAAACATTCTAAGCAGTTTCAAAATGTATGTGCCTAAAATCCTGACAGTGACATCACAATGGGAGTGTTCACCCAGGTGTATGACGACTAGATAAGCCTACCCAGTGAACTATACCAACTGGTAGGCTTGTCTATGCATCATGCATCTGGGTAGACTGGACACTCCTACTTCTGATGTCACTAACCATGCTCATACCTAGTGTTATAATAGGGGCCGTTTAAAATCCACCACCAAATACACGCAATAAACTTTTTCCCTAAATGTGTCCCGAGTTAGCTCGACTGTGGCCTGTTTAAGTAAGTAGGCCTACTAGTAGGCCTACTTACTTGTTCATCACACTGACGTTGCATACCGTCATGCAACGCAAATGAATATCAGTTCAATTCAATTTACCATTTGCAAAACTACTCCGCCGCGTAAGATACACGCGTGGAACATCCGCATATCTACCTCTATCTAAAGATCTGAAAAGTAGACAAATCGGATACTTTCCGATTTGTCTAGCCTTTCAATGGTCTGTGGTGACAGTCAACATTGTATGATACGGATTGCTGGGTCACTAGTCTCACAAATCAGATTTAGATCATCTAAAGTTCGGCTAGAGCCCTGTCTAACTGGTGGGATCACATTTTCGCTGACATGAAATAGTTGTAGGCTATACATGTTTGCATAAATGACATAGCTTCCTAACGTAAAGAAAACGCTCAAAAAGACTCACCGAATTAATTTCGGAGAACTGATACCCAATTTCCCAGCAAGGTTGGCAAATATATCCATCTCCATGTAGACTGTAGACAAAAGTCACAGACAAAGCTATGGCTAGCGCTCACTTGAACGTTTGGCGGGTTTGGACATATTTTCGCGGAAAAAATGGCAAAAAAATACGTATTTGCACGCTGATTGGCTGCTTTTGTGATTGCGTGGTGCGCATGCGTGACTGTTTAATATAGAATATATTTCTAATATAAATGTGATTTCAGTGTAAAACGTGAACACATTCAAACGTTCAACGTTTTACAAATACATTATTTTTCATTTCAAGCTGTCTACAAAATCTCTGAGATATTAGTAGGTATTATTTTATGTAGGCCAAGCGGTGTGTCACATGACAAG
This sequence comes from Malacocephalus occidentalis, assembly GCA_900312585.1. Taxonomy (NCBI): domain Eukaryota; kingdom Metazoa; phylum Chordata; class Actinopteri; order Gadiformes; family Macrouridae; genus Malacocephalus; species Malacocephalus occidentalis. Next base: position 7,286 of record OMOU01003105.1, read on the forward strand.
GAGCAGTCTAGGCCACCGCTTCACCCGCTCTGACACGTCCAACAATAATGGTAAGTGCAATACATCAATATTAACTTATTAGACACTACAATCACACCGTTTGGATGGATGCATTGCCCTGAACATGTGTCGATCCTTAGCAGCGATGCCGTCCTCTTTCAGTCTGTGTGTTGCTAATTGAGCCGCCAAGGCCTAATGTAAACCAAGTAACGTTAGCGGACGGCTAACCCTTAAGTTGCTATATACACGTTAATAGCAAATGTATCAAATGTCACAGCAGTTTGGATGTGTTTAGTGAAGCGGCTCCACAACTCGACCGCGCATTCATTTGCAGTAACCAGTTGCAAGAAACGGGGTGAATCTTAGCTAGCGACTGCTAACCTCTTGCTGTGCAAAATGTCAACGACACGTCAAGAGGACTCTGTTGTTATTGCGGTTATTCTGCGTACTTCTCTACACATGTCACTCTGGTTGGGCGAGGTTTCACCACCTTAACCCGTTTTCCGAAACCCTTCAACCATTCTCTGTGTTTTTGTGTGTTTCGTTTTTAATGAATGCAACACAGTCAAGCCTACCCACCTACCACAACGCACAATTTTGGACACCGGAAGTAGGGTTATTTCATTGCGATTCCATAGGTAGCTCTCTATATGCCCACGACTGACACTATGTTGGATTCTTTCTCTTACATAGAGCACTGAGCAGCTTTAATTATAACTATTAACTGACGAACTAATTTCAAATGTTGAATACGTTGTGTGTATATGTTGTCCATTATTAGGGAAGTTCCTTCATTCCCCAATGGTTCAACCCCCCTAACGCAGACTGGCCAATGATTTGAACCTTTCAACTGTCTCTCATGTCTGGGATACATTCTGGTTTTATAATAAATACTGATGTAATGTGTGCATGTGTGGGTATGTGTAATACTGAAACGAGGTGTCCAGAGAGGTTATGTGATGGGTCATTTTCCTGTAGTTCCCCTAAAAGTGCTAGTGTGTGCCAAAAAGCAGTTGATGATGATTAACTGAATAATAATGGGAAACAAGGTGAGAGTCTAGTGGGTGAGGTTGGAAATTGTATTTTTGGTAGGTGAACAAAAGTTAATAACCTGTAGTTCATACACACCTGAGGGTAACAAAGTATACAGTGGAGTGAGCAATGATGGATGATTTCATATTCCATTGCTCTGACTGAAACACGTCTGTCATCACTATTAGCGCAACAAAAGCAGTTGACTCTTCTAATGTATATTAAACATTGACATAATGTGTAAAATCAGACATGTCAATACACATCATTATTAGCAGTGATGTTTATTTGTGAAATATCTGTGTGCTATCGTTCTCAAATCCCAAATAAAGTTAAAAACCAGCTTATCGAGATGAAATAAAAGTGTCTGAAATTGATGTTTTACTAAAACTACTTTCTCATTTTCTTATATTTTGTTAATATATTTCAGTGGGAATTACTAGGCCTACCTCCAAATGCCCTCAAATACACCAAAAAACGCAAAGAAAATTCAACTCTGATCTGAATAATACACAATAATACATTTCTGGCCGATGATTTATTTGACAGATATTTAGTGTGTGTCCCTAATTTGCTGAATACTTTGATCATGATAAAGTAATGATTTCCCCCAAAAGGTTTTCTATGTATGTATTCATTACATTAAAAGGACTCAGCGTTTTTCGTGGCCTGTATTCATGTGAACATTTGTGTCATTTCTTTCAGCCGACTACCCAGTCTCCCCAGGATGAGCAGGAGAAGCTTCTGGATGAGGCTGTGCAGGCAGTCAAAGTCCAGTCCTTCCAGATGAAACGCTGCCTGGTAGGACACGCGTTTTCTCATGGTTGTCTACCATTTACTCTAGAACCCTCATCTTGCAACCCAGAAATCCTTTTTTCAGTTAAACAGTTTCTCAGACTTCCAAAGCGTGTGGTCAGCATGCCTGCTTTCTGTGTGCTTTTGCCATATAAATGAAACACCACTAAGCTCTTCCCTGCCAATGGATTACCCAGCCCTGTCACATTTGCAGTGTTTTAATTGTTATGTGACTGACATGCAAGATCAGGGGCATGCCCTCAAGATTCTTAGTCATATAATATAGTAAGCAAAATTAAGAAAGTGCCCCATTTGCACAGATTACATTGGGACATCAGAAGAAGAAGAAAATACAAAAATCCAGTTGCCACTGAATTCCCTGCTATTCCCTCATGTTAACAATAAACAAATGTTGTAAACTGCATATTGATGTCCAATTATATAAAGTGGTGGACTACAGGATCTAAAAATGTACAATAACCCTGTAACATAGCAGAGGGATGTATCCACTGCATACCCACCAAATCAAATCTCTTGTCAAGAAAATGTCAAAATGTATATGAATATAAATTCAGCCAAACTCTGTCTTTGAAAGACTCCTCATAGCTCATGGATGTACGTTCATTCAGCTGCAGCGTTGGTGTATTGTTAGTGAATGGTAATTTGTCACTCCCTTAGCTACATAGCCAGGAGGTTAAAAAGACTCCAACCATTAAAATGGCTTGAATGGAAGGAAATCGACAGACTACAATGATTTGATTTGAGATTGCCGTGGATCTGATGGAAGTTCATTTTCGGATGCTTAATGCACACTCTGATAACCCTTAATAGCTACATCATTATAAGTAGATTATGTATTTCTGCTCTCCATCGTTTAAATGTAAGAGTGGGAGAGTGTGTGTGTTTGGTGGCTGGCTTAATTGGCCTCACCTGGCCCAGTTAGAGTCTGAGGGGACAGTACAGGTTGTCAGCCATCAGCACACACACTCAAGAGAGTGCTAGCATGCTAACTGTATTCCATCTCCCTCTATTCATTTTCATCACAAAACAATAAACCAGACCATCTGTATGTGGCATTGTTGCAAGGAGACTTGCTACAGTAAGGTTATACTTGACATTATTGTGCTTATAACATGTTTATGTTTGACTATGCCTACAGGACAAGAACAAGCTTATGGATGCTCTGAAGCATGCTTCTAACATGCTCGGAGAACTGAGGACCTCAATGCTGTCCCCCAAGAGTTACTATGAGCTCTGTATCCTTTTTGTTAAACTTAAGATGATTATTTGTATTGTAGACACATGTAGACACAAACATGTGGCTGTGTAATGTGATGAATAATCAAATATGACTAGGTTTTCATTGAATTTGGAGTCTGTAAAATGAATAGGTTATTTGTATGCATCATTGAGGAATCTGTAAAAGTGATGTTTCAAGTTGGTCTGTTGGTCCCTAACTGTGAGTGCAGACATGGCCATCTCTGATGAGCTGCACTACTTGGAGGTCTATTTGACTGATGAGTTTGCCAAGGGCCGCAAGGTTTCTGACCTTTATGAGCTGATCCAATACGCTGGCAACATCATTCCTAGGCTGTAAGTAGTAATGTGATCAACTAGGCCTTGTACTAAAGTCTGAAAGAACCAGTTTGAGTTATAACACATTGGGCCTACCATTGTGGCAGTGAGAGAATTTTATTTGGGAGGGAAGCGTAATGTTGTTTAACTTTAAGATTGAGATCTAAAACATACATTGTTCATGATGGAGGGGTTGGTCAGGGTATTACAACTGTGTCCGGGTGTCTAATGCTGCCATGTTGGCCTTATTCTAACCTTGTGCCCTACCTTTTCGATACATTCGCCATACATTTTCGTGTTTTCCTTGATCATTTTTGTCTTATTAATGTAGATTTTTGTTTGCTGGAAACTTGTATATGTGAGTTTTAAATCTGGAATAACATCAATCGATTGAGAAAGGATTTTGTCCACTCACCAACACTTCCCCATCTGCTCCGCCAGCTACCTGCTGATCACCGTGGGGGTGGTGTACGTGCGCTCCTTCCCCCAGTCCCGCAAGGACATCCTGAAGGACCTGGTGGAGATGTGCCGGGGGGTCCAGCACCCTCTCCGGGGCCTCTTCCTCAGGAACTACCTGCTGCAGTGCACCCGCAACATCCTCCCGGACGACGGGGAGCCACCTGAGTACGGGACTTGGGGAGTGTTTTGCCATCAGGACTGTTACAAGCCATGTAGTGTTGTTGGCTGCATACTGTATGTAACCAAAAATGTGTAGCGTCTGCCCAGGCGTCTGGTGACAAAACAAGTGGCCTTTAAATCTGCTTATGAGCTGTATCAGTAATTCTGCTGAACAGGTTATTATAAAGGTAGCTCTCAACTTATAAGTAATATTATAAGTATTATAAGTAGGGTTAGGGCTAGACTAAGGGCACCATTTGATACACGTTCAGATCGAGAATGGATTTAAACCAACCGTATTCGCTAAAAGCAACTTTTTGCATAATGGACGGAAAGCAGTTTTTTTACATTGTAGATGAAGTGGTCTTTGGCAGATGGCTTAAGCGCTCTGTTTTGAGCTCTCTCTGAACTCCTCCGCCCCTCTAACCCACAGAGGGACTGAGGAAATGACCGGCGACATCAACGACTCCATCGACTTTGTCTTGCTTAATTTTGCGGAGATGAACAAGCTGTGGGTGCGCATGCAGCACCAGGGCCACAGCCGTGACCGTGAAAAGAGGGAGAAGGAGAGGCAGGAGCTGCGTATCCTGGTCGGGACAAATCTGGTGCGCCTCAGCCAGCTGGAGGGAGTCAATGTGGACAAGTACAAGCAGGTTGGTCATCTCATGCCGATGCTGATGCTAAGCACGTCGGCCGTCATCTGAGTGGAGTTGTGGACGATCGTCGGTGCTGGTTTACAGGACCATACCTGTCCGGGTTATTCAGCGATTGTAATCGCCACTCCTGGCTTCACTAAATCGGCTGCGATGCCTGGCATATACCCGGTTCTGATTAGCGGCTGCCAGCTAGTTGTAGTCCATTGTAGTCCGGCTGTTTGACTGACACACGTGAGAAACGAGTTGAAATAGTCTATGAAGGTGTTGATTTAATTTACATTGTTGTGCAATGAGACTATGCTGGATTTGTAGGTTTTTCTTAAATCGCAGCGATAGGAGAGTAATAGTAACTTTGTTATTATACAAATTAATATTATAAAGCCCCACAGGCCTCGTACCCAAATCAGATGTCACATGACTGTTTCTTCCAAATTGTTATATGATGACATATTATGTCATATTAAAGGGGACGTATTTTAAGTAACATTTGGTTGCATTTCTCTCTGGTTTGGCCACTATGATGCTCTGCTATGCTGAGGAATGCAATTTTTGCATTCTGCTGAATCAGTAATATGAGTCTTGTGATGCCAATAGAAAAGCCATTGTAGTCCAGCTTGAAGTTTATTTAATTTGTATAATTGAAAATGAGGATGCATCTGTCAATATATCAATCTATTTAACTAATGCATGTTTTCTGATCGCCTTGTTTCCCCAGGTGGTGTTACCGGGTGTACTGGAGCAGGTGGTAAACTGTCGAGATTCACTTGCCCAGGAGTATCTCATGGAGTGCATCATTCAGGTACATGGGACCCCAACAGCACATTGCCAATTCATGTATCACATAAGCATATATTGACTGGCATTACCTGTTCAATCAAGCTGCTGTGAGTAATGGCATGCGTCCAGCCAATGAGAATCATACATTTGAGTTTCTAGAGGTGGTGCACGTCTTGACGTGCTCTATGTATCGAGTCGCATCGTTTCATAGTGCAAATGGCTGCTGTCTATTTCTCACCACTAAGGGGTTCTGTACCTGTTGTGTTTCTCAGGTGTTCCCAGATGAATTCCACCTCCAGACACTCAACCCGTTCCTTCGCTCGTGTGCTGAGCTGCACCAGCACGTCAACGTCAAAAACATCATCATTGCACTTATTGACAGGTACGTTTTTTTTACCTTGCAGTCTTCTCCCAGTGCACATCTAGTCTTTTTCGGGGGCTAAACAAATATGAATAATCAATGTTTGTTGACTTTGCTTGGAAACCGTCACTGGTCAAAGTTGTCTTGCAGTCACGAGTGCTGAAATGTTACTCCCTGCACTTATTCCTCAGATTAGCACTCTTTGCACACCGAGAAGATGGCCCCGGTATCCCGGCTGAAATCAAACTGTTTGACATCTTTTCCCAGCAAGTGGCCACTGTCATTCAGGTACGCGTCGAGGTTGAGGTGCACACACACGACGCAGCTTAATGTACCCATGCAGCAGAGCCTTCATGCTCGTCTCCCACCTGCCTTCCCTTAATCTAGTCTCGGCAGGACATGCCCTCGGAGGATGTGGTGTCTCTCCAGGTGTCCCTTATAAACCTGGCCATGAAGTGCTACCCCGACCGTGTAGACTATGTGGACAAAGTTCTGGAGAGCACCGTGGAGATCTTTAACAAGCTCAACTTGGAACAGTAAGTCTGTCGTTGGGGTTGTTTTTCCCCCCCCCAACACTTTCATTATGTATTATGCTCCGTATGTTAAATCCTTTATAACCATATGACAAATAGTTGTGGCCAGTTCGTGTAGGTACAATATTGTGCAATTATTACCATACACAATTGCTTTTCTATGCACAGCAAGCAAGAAACCACATTATTGTTTGAAATGTTATAACATATAAAGGTATACAAAGTATACAAAACCATTGTGTTCTTCAACTATAGTAAGTGCATCAAAGCGTAAATGTACTTATTGTTTCAGCGGTGTATCCTTTGTTCATAACTTATAACTAATAAATCTCCTGTCTTCTGATTGTTCAGCATTGCGACCAGTAGTGCCGTGTCCAAGGAGCTGACCAGGCTGCTGAAGATCCCCGTGGATACCTACAACAACGTCCTGACAGTTCTCAAGCTAAAGTATTTCCCACCTCTCTTTGAGTATTTTGACTTTGAGTCGCGCAAAACCATGAGCTGCTACGTCCTGAGCAACACATTGGACTACAACACTACCATCGTGTCCCAGGAGCAGGTGAGGTCCTTGTATGTTGACACTGGTTTCAGTCGCATATCTTGACATACAGGGATTTAAGAATGAGGTCAAATGTGGAGTAGCTTCAAATACTCTTACTGCACATCGAACAGTTTTATGTTAATTGTCCAGATTTGTTGAGTACATGAATCCTCATTTCCAATCCCTCTGCCAGGTGGATGCCATCCTTAGCCTAGTGTCCACACTAATTCAAGACCAGCCGGATCAGCCTGCTGAGGACCCTGACCCGGAGGACTTTGCCGAGGAACAGAGTCTGGTGGGCCGCTTCATCCACCTGTTGCACTCGGACGACCCGGACCAACAGTACCTGGTGAGCATGCGTATTAGAGGGTAATACTCTGCAATACTGCATTACTTTGTATTCCTCGTCAGTAAAGAGTCACGCTGTAACAATGTCTCTTAGTGTCACAATGCCACTACTGTGGCTTTTCCTGGGTTCTGGAAGGAACGGGAGAAGATCCGTGGATGTGGTACAATGACGCTTGTTTTATTACAGTTGCAACATACACTCGCGTTGATCAACATGTAATGTCTTTAGAATTGTCCGAGTGAGCCAGAGTGGGTTGGCGGTTGAAGTCCCTCCGGTCCTCTTTCGCCATTGGTAACCCAGCCTCTACTGCAGGAAGAGTGCACAGGTGTCATTATATAGTGTTAGTTGCACTCATTCGCTACAGCTGCGTCACATTCCAGGCATTCCTGCCGCTCCGCTCCCCCTGTCACTGCGCGACAGTGCTAACCACGCCCCCTTATGGCTCACAACAACATTCCCACCAATGTTGAAGTCATCACTTCCTGCATAAGCTTCCCCATTAATTCACTTTACATACACTGGTGAGAGTAACCCCTCTATACAAAAAAGGAAGTAAATTAGAACATGGTAACTATTGTACTGTCTCCGTCCTGTGCTCATTATCAAAGTTAATAGAAAGGGTCACACATAGGCAACAAATAGGCAGTTATTCTGTATGCATCTTCTGTATGAATTTCAATCTAGTTTCAGAAAATCTCTGAAGATTCTACAGATAACTGTTAAACAGATCACAGATCACATTAGGAAATAAGTAGATGTTTATGCTGGATCGCCAAAAGGTGTCTTTTGGTCAAGGTTTTGGTCAAGCTGTGATCATTCTCTGGCTAAGATGTTTTGATAACTGATTTGTTCCTGGACCCTTGATAAAAAAAAATTGCTGCCAGGTTCCTCCCAAAAAACCTTGGCTTTTTTGCCAGAGGCCCAAATCCAAGATGGTCGTTGTCACCATCTTGAAATATTCACTTTTGAACAAAAGCACCTAAAATTATGTATGAAGACACTTTTCTTGTGTAAGTCCACCATGAGGTTCTGACCATGGACCACAATGTTATCAAGGTAGAGGGCCACACCTGGGATCCCTGCGAAGATGGATGCCATGGATTTTTGGAAGCAGCTGGGGGCAGAGCTTAAACCAAAAGCCATGCGCTTATAATGGAAGACTCCTTTGTGGGTAATAAACGCAGTGAGGTTGCATCTCACAGGGTGTAATGGCACCTGGAGGTAGCCCTGTTGAGAAGTTTAGAGAAAAGAGTAAGTTCCTCTGTAGTTGGTGATAATTGTCGATTGTTGATGGACTTTCTCAAGTCCACGCAAATTCTCAGCCCTCCAGACTTTTTCTTCGCCAGCACCAGATTAGGGCGATGCGTTTACCTGCTTGATGATGTTGCCATTGAGCATGCTCTATAACTCAGAGGAGATCGGAGAGTGGAGAGCGAGGGGAAAGCATCGGAGGAGCTTTATGACAGGCGTCACTGTTGGATCTACCAGGGGCTTGTGGGTGAAAACCTCGAGGCAACCCACACCACTGAACAGTGCAGGTCACTGTTGCTGCCAGGGGATGGCAATTAGTGATGTGTCGTTTGTGAACGATTCGTTCAAAAGAACAAATCTTTTGAGTGAACAAACTGAACTGAATCACTTAATGAAAAGATTTGTTCATTTCTCAGTTCAGTTGAGCTGAGCTCTGATCAGCAGTGAGCGTGCAGCGAGTGAACGAGATACGCCTGTGTACCAGTTCACTGAATGGAGGGGTGGGCACCGAGCGAGGCAGGAACGTGATTTGTCCGACGTCCCCACTCGCTGCCTCGCTTGGAACGTGATTCGTCACTCGGAACGTCATTCGACGTCGGACAACACTGCCTCGCTCGGCGCCGCCCCCTGTTAAAGATTCATTCACTGATTCAGTACGTTCAATGAATCACTGAACAAATCTTTAATGGGGGGCGGCACCGAGTGAGGCTGAGTGAACGCGATTCGTCCGACGTCACCACTCGGAACGTGATTTGTCGCTCGGAATGTAATTTGACGTCCGACGAGTCAGAGGAGAACTCCAGCCTCTCGGCCAATCAGAATGTGCGGGCTGGTGATTGGGTGAGAGGACGTGAGGGGAGGGTCTATTCCAGGTTTATCATGTTTTGTTGTTGAGCACGGGTCCTCGGAAGAGAGACACGCCTAGTAGCAGACGGAGGCTAATTCTGTGTGTGAATATAAAAATAAAGCTCCTATTTGCTTCTAACCTGACTCTGGCTAGTTGTTACAATATCAGGATTTGTAAACGGAGTTTGGCGCGTTTGACAAAGCAACAGCGACACACAGTTCACTGAGTGGGTCGGACTACGCAGTACACAGTCGGGGCTACGCCCAGGCACTGAAAGATTCAGTGAACAAATCTTTTTAACGAATCTTTTTAATTAACTGATTCTAGTGAATCGAATCACTGAAATGAACTGTTTTTCCTATCACTAATGGTAACGGTGTGAATCTCCGAACAAGTGGTGTCACCAATTTCAGAAGGGCCACTGTGGTTAAAATATCTAGGTGGATGGGCAGAGTGACCTCACCAACCATTAACAAACACATTTTGACACCTGAGCTGAGGATGAATGTGGTGGGTTGGTGGGAGGCTCTAGCTGGGGCAGACCTACAGTGAATGGCCGTTCCATAGTTCCATAAGTTTTACCATGGGCAACATATATCTGAGCTCTTGAATTGTGTGTAGGAGAGCCGCAATTACCACATGGCTGGTGTTGGCAGACACGTGATTGAGAAGCTAGCAGTATGCTCTCCCCACTGCTGTCTGCACTCACTTGGGGTAGTGGCACATTTGGGGTGAGTGAGGTGGAAGAGGCTGACAGACTAACTGCACATCCCAAAGCAAATTCAACCTGGACCGTTTTTTTTTTGTGGGGCACGGCATACGTCTCCAAGCCTCAGCTTCCATTTCTCAAGATGGCCGTGACAATTTTTAACATCACCTGGTGTGGCTGTTTGGGCCGGTTACGGTAGACCCTGACCGGTGGTGTAATCACCATGTTGACACCTTGTGCATATTCCACCACTTGAATCTGCTGGAGTCGTACAAGATGGTGAGAGGCTGCTTTTTTTTAATGTCTTCTAGAGTACAGTCTTCAGCTACGTGGTTGCGGCCACACTTCTAGCACTGTTTCCCATCTCAGATCCACTTCACAATATGGCTGGTGGAGAACTTCTTGACGTCACCACAGGTATTCTGGAATCCTTTCTGGCTGACTTGGGTGCATCACATTGATAGTGCTGCAGCTCAGCTTGAGAGGTGGTTAGCTTTACAGCCAGGCTGCCAGACCAGGCAGATGTCTGGGTCCGACCCCATCTTGAGAATGCCATGGCTGAGACCGTATTCCTGAGGGACGGATGCATCTTGCTTAGAAGCTGATCGACATGGGATCCACATCTCAACTATGTAAGGTTGGTTGAAGGTCATGCATAGGCTCTCACCAGGTGGAGAGCACAGGGACACTTCAAAAAGACAAGGAGAAGTTGTTACTTATACTGAGATCATGCTGCCACTGCAAGGCCGTAAAACCCAGGTAAATACTGTTGGATGCAGGGGAGAGGGTTCTGAGTACTGACAGCAGGGTGAGCTGGTAGGAGCTGATGTAGCACTCATCGTTGATAGGTACAATGAAATGCTCCCCATTCACTTCTGAAGTATTCTTCTCAACATAACTTCTAAAACAACTCTAAACAATTAGTAATAGTACCTAGTAAGTACAGTCAAAATTATTATTCAAAACAGTATTCTTATGAAGATCAATTCTAAAACAACTCAACTGAACAATTATAGTACGATATTAGTAATAGTAATATAGTACTTAATAAGTTACGGAAAAAGTAAAGTAGCAATACTCTGGCTGTGTCCACGTGCAGAGAGTAGTTAGTAACAGCAACATATGAGGATAAAGTATCATTTGAAGGTATTGGCAGGATAGCCCCCTTAAATGGGAGTTCAGGGTCAATCCATAGTCCAAGATATTTGAATGAATTCACTTTCTCAAGGGGTGACCCGTCATCAAAATAAATGTTAATCAAAACGATAACAACTATATCATGTACCAAACACCATACCGCAGCATTCAATATGAGATTATTTGGGGGATGAAAGGATGAAAACACATCATTTGTGAGTTTTAGAACAGCTGTAGCAGTAGAGAAAGGGATGGATTATTAGAAAGTGTTGCTGGGGAGAAGGGCACCTGGAGAGCCCTGTTTAGCCTGCTGCCTCCGCGACCCGGCCCCAGATAAGCGGAAGCTAATGGATGGATGGATAATATTAATGAAAAGACAAAATTAACTGGTCTACATTAGGAATGACACATTCGGAGACAACATTTGCAGCAACATAAGTGGCCACCCCACCTCCTCTAGAAACTCTAACAAAATTGTTAATATTAATTTCATCATCATCATCATCATCATCATCATCATCATCATCATCATCATCATCATCATAATATTATGATGTAGCCATGTTTCAGAAATAGTGATATATAAGGTTGGTAAAGAGTAACCCATTAATGATAATGATAAATAATCAGTGACCAGTGCAGTACAGTACCGCACAGACCAGTTGAAGGAGCCGCACACTCAATTTTTCAGATGACGCACAGAATTTCATTTTTGTCCTGGTACACGTCACACGATGTCACACGATGTCATATGATGTAGCGAGACATCGCGAGACAGCAGATGAAACCCAACAATCCTGATTGCCTGATGCAGTCTGGCCGGGTACATGCAACTAAGTACATTGGATATTATTCTGTTTGTCCGCAAAGGCTGCTTAAATAGCAGGCTGCTTTTGATCTGGACATACTGGATGCGACTGACATGACTTTGAGCATGGGGTAAATTACGTGACCAGACTGACGGAGAAGTTCCAAGCGCTTCTCATGGAAACAGGCGAGGCAGCCATGATGCGCATCTGCCAAGAGTACAATTTCATGGTTAAATACAAATAAAAATGGGAGCGATATAGTCTCATGAATCATATCAAGACAAAATCAAGGAACCAACTTGAGGTTATCCACTTGGACCTGCCACTTGCTTCTGCCAGATTTTCGGAGGCACCGTAGGGGGTAGAGGTGCTCGTGCCTTCTTGAGCATGGCCCCCACGTTGTGGGTCCACACTAGGTCTGTAGTCCCAGGAAACGGAAGCAGCTGACGATTTCCACCAGTGTCCTGTTTAAGCTGATGGGGGAGTGGACAACCGAGGGCCCTCGGTGGTTCCTGAAGTCCACAATGTGCTCCTTGGTCTTGCTGACATTCAGGACAGGGCTGTTGTCCTTGCACCATCACATCAGCTGGGCTACCTCGTCTCTGTACTCATTGTCTGCACTTGTTGCTGATCAGGCCTGACATCTGCAAATGTGGTTGCTACTGTGTAATGCTAAACAGTCATGTGCAAAGAGAGTACAGCCACGGGCTGATGCAGCAGCCCTGTGGCGCTCTGGTGTTGAGGACCAGAGTGGATGCTACCAATCATCACCACTTGAGGCCAGCCTGTCAGGAAGTCCATAATCCAGTTGCAGATGTGGGTGCCCAGGCCTAGGTCCCTCAGTTTCAGGATTAGCTTGGAGGGAACAATGGTGTTGAACGCAGAGCTACTTCTTGCCACTTGCTGAAGCCATTGTGCTTCCTGGGCCTGAGAATCAAGGCATTTGGCACTCCACATCAGCTTTACAGGCTTCCGGGACCTAGCGTTGTAGCTTCTTGAGCTCTAGGCGGTAGATGCTCTTCTGAAAGATAGCTTCCTGGACTGATGACAGAGAATGTCAGGGTGTACACCCACAGATGAAAAAATGGAGCCAAACTAGAGAAGTAGTTATAGTAGCCGAACAATGATGCTGATAATATTAACCTCACCCAGCACATGAACTGTTTGATGTCATGTTCTCCTGGGTGGGTGGCACAACCCTCCCCTCGGTACAGATGCCATAGCCCATCAGTGGCCCCATGCCTTCTATATGTGTTTCCCTCTGTTGTTCTCCTTCCTTCCCTCCTAGAGTATTTGGCTAGAGGAAGTGCAGCTAGTCTTGATAGCCCCAATCTGGCCTGGTTCTCAAACATCCCACCATTGATAAGCTATGAGAGCAGCATACTCAAACTGTTGGAGGATGTTTGAGTTGTGGTGTGAGGCAAACCAAGCAGAGCCACTATTGGCATGGTGCCACTAAAGAGCCACTAAAGGCATGGTGGCTACCATCAAAGCAGCCCATGTGGGGAAGTACAGTCTTTCTGAGCAATGGACAATTTTTGAAGGGTGCCCAGAAACTGAGAGCTTGTGTTAGAGTCAAAGCAGTTCTACCCTTGGACCTGGAGGCTCTGCAGTGCAATTCATTTGAAACCCTGAAGTTGGTGAGCCTGAAATGGCTGTCAATAAGGACATTGTTTCTGTTTGTTATACCGGTGTATAACAGGCACCAGGAGTTTACCGTATTACCCGTCGTTTTTTTTGTTTGTTTTTTGACCCGTCCTCCTGTATTGAAGGCCGGCCTTTATTTGTCTGTGTTGACCACGCCCCCAGCCACTATGACAGACCGGCCTTTAATGGAATACAGGTCACTATTAGAGGATTTACGGTATGGAATATGTAGCTGAGTGGAGAGATAGCCTCAAAACGCTAAAGACTATAGGTTACATTGTAACCGTGGTTCTCTGAGTGAAGAGACTATCTCTCCACCTGGAGATTGCTCAGAATCAGGTGTTGATCAAGGAAAACCAAAGTGATCATGCACACCCGTGCCTCATATATCTGTGCATGCCAGTACTACTGGTGTGTCTTAAATAATTATCCATGTAATCTCTCAGGTGGGGACATTTCATAGCTGGGTGGAGAGATAGTCTTTTCACTCAGAGAACCATGGTTACAATGTAACCTACAGTTTTATGCCAATATATAAACATGGTATAGTGATAATGTAATATTGTTCTGTGTTTTGCTTGTCTTCCCATCAGCCCTCTACGGAGTCCTCTTCCCCAGGGCCAAGGAGGCAGCATTTGCCAACTACCGCATGTGGGAGTCTCTGGGTTTTGTCATTGCCTTTGCATACAGCACTTTCATCTGTCTCGAGTACAAACTGTACATCCTACTCGCTGTCCTGCTGCTCACAGCAGTGACCTACCCCATTGTGGAGTATGGAGAACGCAAGAACCCCACCTCACCCATTGAAAGTGTCTCAACATTTATTATTGCCGAGTCAAGTCTTTAAATAACACAATTATTTTTGTTGTACAGTCTTAATTAAGGATTGACAGTCCAATAATAAATCCCTGGGGCAACATTGTTTGTTCCCCAACAAATGTGTTAGATATTACAGCCATTATATTCAGATTTAATCATTGGATTATTTATCATTGATAGGATCTGTTTTAGATGTATTCATTGAATTTTGAGTATGTGTTTTGTATGTGTTACTATATTATTATTACTAAATGTGACTGTATGGTAACATCTATAAGGGCTATGATCTATAATGATGTCACTTACAAGGTTAGAATTGTTTTCACAGCACCACAGAGGGTGACAGTATGATTGATATTTGCAATGTTCAGCTAGGGTTCCAATTTTCACCTGGAAGTTCGTGACCATAACCATGATCATTTATAATATAAAGCAGTGAGCGTGCACACAAAGAAGCTACCTCGGTAGTAGCTCTTCAACAAGCATTTGAAAAGGTTAGGAGAATCAGGTCATTCCGGTAGGCGGCAATAGCTCAGGAGGTTGGAGCGGTTGTATTGCAATTGGAAGGTAGCTGGTTCAATACCCTTACTGCTCCTGGTGCTTATTTCGGATTAAAGCTACGTACACAATATTTATTTTAATGTGAAATGATTACGAAACGATTGAGCAGCACATATGCAATGACTGACATGTACAATTGTTCCAGTCCTGTTTGCAAACACATTTTGAACACAAGACAGAGAACAGGCAGATGCACTTTTGTGCTTGTGGGATTGTATTGTGGTGATTCGTGAAGTATCAGTAGAAGTAAGTGTGAAGTCTTTTTAATAACAATGAAAGATGAAAGCTTTGGGGTCATGAAACAGAACAGCAATGTCGACGATGGTTCAGTGTTTAATGTCAAAGAAAACACTCCACAACATAAACAAAGGATTACAAACAATGAGCAACACTGAACAATCATGCATAACACTTACGTAAGACTAAAGAACAGAAGAACTATGGTCCTATGTTTCCTAGTTCAGTATTCTGTTAACACACATTAACACTCCTGTTGTGATTTTATTGGAACAATGCTTCAAAACAACAATATAAACACAACAAAAACAATGGCTATCATTGTCAAATGTAATATATGTAATTATTGTTTGTATATTCCCATGTTTTAGATTAGATTCAACTTTATTGTCATTGCACAGAGTACACATGCACAGAGTACAACGAAATGCAGTTAAATATACACTGTTAATACACTTTTGAGTCAAAGACTACCTTCCACTGGCCAAAAATTACAATTGACAGTGTACAGAATGTCCAATCTTCATAGCACTGCTATTGCCACGAGGAATGTGCTATACATTATTGTGAAGGCAGTTCATCTGACCTCAACCTCAAAGTGCTTATGAGACATGGCACAAAATCAAATGCTATGATGTATGCATTTACCCATGCTTATCAAGCTCGCCGACAAATTAGACCATATCGAAATAAATTATATGGTCAAATATATATATACAGTGGCATGCTTGAAGAACTAAATGCTCAGACACACCAAGCCGACTTCACCCAGGCAGCAACAAAGACTGATTGTAGCATCACCTCTCATCTGCTTCCCATGAAATGGGAATCCCATGAAAATAAGTATTTTATTACCTTAGAGTAATAAAAAACTAAAACTATTAGCCCAAAGCAGACAAACTGCTCTAGAGGTGCCTGTAGCAAAGTGGGTGCTACAACACCACGTAAATGTGGCTTTTGAGGGGCAGGATGGTGCTGAAAAGTCTGATTTATTGTTAAATTTGAAGAAATTACATGAACCGAGCAGATGATACAAGCTCGCATGCTATCGCTCCCTAAATGTGTGGTTGTATTCAAATTGCTTTTTTGCTCAAGGTTTCCTTAAGCAAGGAAGTGGCAGCCATGCTAAGGTCTGCTCTAAACGCTAGGGAAAGATACTTCAGTGCTTCCCACAGCATAGGATACACTGGACCTTCCTTTACAAAAAGAAAGGAGATAGTTTCGTCCCATAATTCTGTGTGGCAGTCCATTCGGCCATTTACAGAAACAACCGATCATCATGTAAACAATATCACAGCCGACCATCATGTAAACAATAGAACAACTGATCATCGTGTAATCAATAACACAACTGATCATCATGTAAACAATAACCCAAATTGGGATTAATATATGAGCGGACTAAAGGGTAAATCAGCAGCATTAATGTGACAATCATTTAGTTGCACCTTTGTCATACTGGTCGTATATTGCTTTTGTCAATTCCAATGTTGACGAATGAATTAATATATTTCTAAACCAAGATGCGCTTTTTCTTTGGATCATTGTAGTTCACCGTGGCAGACCCACGTCCACAACATGCGCTGTTGCATAATAACGTATCTTAGTGTAAATGCAGTCGGATTCTGTTAGCAGCATAGTTGTCTTTTCCTGAGTCCTTATGAATTCTTCTTCTCACCTTTCCTTGACCTCATAACAAGTTTAAGGAAAAGTAGCTAGGAAAGGACTTGGGATGGATTTATTTGACAATTCAGATGCAACCTGTATGTTCTTCTTTTTTTGGCCAGCTTGGCAGCAACATGTGCGTGACGGCCACCTACAGTCAATATAATTGTTCTAAGCCAGGGGTGTCCAAACTACGGCCCGTGGGCCAACTGCGGCCCACCATCCATTTTGAATTGGCCCGTATCAAAGTCTAAAAATATAATGGATTATGGCCCGCACATAATATTTGCAATTAACTGTGTTTGCTGTTAGTTATCAGCTTATACTTAATAACGATCCAAGAAAAAAAAAAAAAAAAGGTATTCATCTGAATTAATAATAACGGGGCACCACCCTGGAATCAGGGACCAATAACTAAACAATGAAGTCAGTTTCATATCTTGTACCAAAACTAGTAAAGTAGAATTATGATTAATTAATCAGAGAGAGACAGAGAGAGAGAGACACAGACAGAGACAGAGAGAGACAGACAGACAGACAGAGAGAGACAGAGAGAGAGACACAGACAGACAGACAGACAGAGAGAGAGCGCACACAGAGAGCGCACACATTCTTAGGGCTTAGCTTCTTAGGGCACGCGGGTGTGAGTAAAGCAGAAAGGTGGGTCTAACAAAGGGATCTAGTGATCAGTGAGTGACTAGGCGGGAGGATTTGAATCACTCCCTTCTAACCAACATCAGAACACTAAACGAGATACATGCCTGTGTTAGTACCCAAAAGGGAGAGGGACATGACCATTAGATCGAGAATGAATACATGGATCAAACAGGTTTACAATATAATCTGGTAATATTAATAAATGCGTAAGCATACCATCATAAACACACACTACCTAAATCTGCCCAGATATCTACCTTGCTGTACGTTGCATGGTTAGCGATCGGGAAGGCGGCTCACTTTTAGTGAACTGGAAGAAATGGAATGAACTCAGTTCATTGCGTTGCACACGGGTGTTGAGTTCGTGGGCTCCGCCGTTGATCGCGGGGTGAGCGATCCGCTGGTGGACGATCTGGACCACGAACTAGGCCTTGTTCGCGGATCTGCGTGGAGACGATGGCCCGGGCTCCGCTCGGCGATAGGGCATTGGTACTTCGTCCTCACTTAGCTTCTTAGGGCTAATCATATAATTACCACTATATGCGCAAAACGGAACTGGGCGTTGGGCTGGGTCAAGCGCAGGATCAACTTCTTGGCACGTCTGGGTCCAACGGATAGGACGAACAGAGAGTGTTACAGAACGGAAGAGTGAACAAAGAGGTATTGGTTTGATCTTATTAACCTCCTTTGGGGCTGTCTTTAGTGCGAGTCGGTTGCCCCCTGGTGGTTACTTCACGCATTATGCGTGCTGCCCCTGGTGGTTATTTCAGATATTGAGGGTAATTGGCAGTGAAAGGAGGATCTTGAGGAACCAGGGTTGCGGAGGCCCTACAACTGTATTGTTCTTAGTTTTAACACCACCGATTTGCTTGCATTATTTGTTTTGTTCGTTTTGTTAGTCAATTGGCACAGACCTTTTTTTCCGGATAACCGGAATATGAGCTGTAAACCCTTTGCCCTTCCGCAGGTCTGCTGTTTACCAACACACCACCAGATGAGGAAGAAGAGAAGCAAATGTGGCAGCATTCTATGGTGATCCGGACAATGTCACGGGGTGGTTTGGACCCAAATGCAGTACAACCAGACGCAGGGTGGAAATACAAAAGTATTTTATTTCCAAAGCAAGCCGAAGTCGTCGTCGTTGGGAATAGCAGGGTTTCGGCGTTGGGTGGGCAGTTGATCTGGCGGAGACACAGGTAAGGCGAGGACCGGTGGATCGTCGGGGACAGGCTGGGTCTGGATACCGGGAGAACTGGAAACAGGAGGATCGTCGGGGACAGGCTGGGTCTGGATACCGGGAGAACTGGAAACAGGAGGATCGTCGGGGACAGGCTGGGTCTGGATACCGGGAGAACTGGAAACAGGAGGATCGTCGGGGACAGGCTGG
>OMOU01003222.1:5023-17576 GCA_900312585.1 Malacocephalus occidentalis
CCCCCCACATAGTGTGGTGTAGTTTGTACACCTTCAAAGTCTGAAATGTGGAACCTTAACGAGTGCAAGGTAATTAATTGGTCACCACATGGCTACGTAGCAAGGGGGGAAATAATCTCCACTCATTACATCGGCAAAAAGAACTTAGGAAATTGATAGACTGAAATTACAATGCAATGATATTGCAATGGATTTAATGGAAAATAATGTTCAAGTTAGGCCTAATCTTGATAACTGTTAAAAGTCTAATTAATGACAGATTTCTGTTGTCCATCACTTTAAATCCACTTAAACAACTAGATGCCAGATTAGATCTTACCATTAGTACATAAATACAGTCATTTGAAACTAAATCCAAGGACATGTACTAATCCTGGTATTAAATCGGCAGACGCATACCCATATGAGTGAGGCTGTGTCTCGCCAGGTGCTGGCGCTGAAAAAACCTCTTGTCACACATGGTGCAAGCGTAAGGTTTCACACCTAAACGACCAGAGCATCATGTGTTAATTTGATAGCTGTTTGAAAAATGCAATTTATTTTTTAGCAATAAAACTTAAACTATAAAGCTTAATGGGTCAAAATCACTCTCGCGCAGTTTTTGTCTCCTTGCAACACAATGAGTTAGCTAGCATAGCAGAGCTCCATCATGGTTTTCGCGCAAAGCAATGGAGATGAATCGGGTTCATTTCTTCCAGTTAAATAAATTGGACAATATGACCCAAAAATATGTCTGAATCATGAATCATCATAATCCAATTATTTTAGACATTTACAATGTATCGACCAAGCAACATTCTTCCTTAAAATCCATGTATTTTGAAAAGAAGAAACCTGTAGAACCACAAGTGTCCAAGGCCCTTTTGGGACTGAAATGAATCGGAACCCATTCATTTGGATTGCTTTTTGAGGACCTGCTAGCACACTCTTCTTGTATGAGAAGGCAAAAAGGGCAAGAGGATGACAATGTCAAGATTTTGTTTTCAATTATTTTGGCTATCATTTGTAGTCAATGGCTAAACCCTGATCATCTGCCTTTACATTGCTTGATTTAAAAGAGCTACTTAAATCTACTTACAACTAGATGCAAGAGTAGACCTTACTATTAGTACATTCATACAGTAATTTAGAACTATGTCAAGGACAAATATATGCCATTCTTGGGTATTAAATCGGCAGACGCATACCCATATGAGTGAGGCTGTGTCTCGCCAGGTGGTGGCGCTGAAAAAACCTCTTGTCACACATGGTGCAAGCGTAAGGTTTCACACCTAAACGACCAGAGCATCACGTGTTAATTGTATAGCTTTTTAAAAAAAATAACGCAATTCATTGTTTAGCATTGTAATGTACAAAAATATGTAAATGAAGCCCAACACGGCAAATCACTCAATGTCAGTTGAGACCCTATTGCAGTTTGTCTCCTTGTAAGACAAGGAGTTAGCTAGCATTGTATAGCTCCATAGCGGGTTTCACACAAAGCAATGGAGATGAAAGGGTTGAATTTCTACCAGTTACATAAACTGGATATGACAAAAAGAAAATGCCTGGAACATGCATCATAATCAAAGTATCATTTAGCCTAGTCCAAAAGATTGACTTTCAACGTACAGAGCAAAACAAATCTTTGCTATCAATGTTATCAGAATAATTGGAAAAGAAAACTATGATTTACGTTTCAGTTCCCGCAGTCCACACCCTTTTCATCTAATGTTATGCAGAAGCAGCCGCTTCCAAAGCACTTGTGGAACTGACATTAACTGGACCCTATTCATATTGATTGCTTTCGTGAACCTGCTAGCCAATTCTGCTTGTATTAGAAGAAGAAAAATAACAGCAGTAAGATAACTGAAATGGGGCGACTAGACCGGCAGCATTTTGTTTTGGGATTAATTGTTCTTATGAAAGGGGTAGTTTTTAAATTTTGGCTGCCATTTGTGGTCAATGGCTGTATTCTAACCCTGAATATCTGCCTTTTACATGGCTTGTCTCGGATTAAAAAAAAGCTACTTGCATCCACTTCAACAACTTAATGCAAGAAAGCTACTTGCATCCACTTCAACAACTTGATGCAAGATTAGACTTAGTATTAACACATTAATACAATCATTTCAATGTCAAGGACAAATATATGCTGTTCTTGGGCATTATCGGCAGACGCATACCCATATGAGTGAGGCTGTGTCTCGCCAGGTGGTAGCGCTGAAAAAACCTCTTGTCACACATGGTGCAAGCGTACGGCTTCACCCCTACACACACAAAGCACCAACTTTAGCAATACAAAAAGAAACTCAACTGCCAAAAATGATCAGTGTAACTTTGCTAATCCAAAAAGGTTTAGTAAAGTTTAGTTGTGCTCAGCAGCGCTGCTGATCATTGGATATTCCAGGGTATGACCGAAAATAGACGCGCTTTGAATTAAGACTATATATTTTTGGAATACAGTCCAAACTGTGTCAATGGAGTAAGCATGATTGGAAGACAGATGTTGCTAATCATTACCATCACCAAACCCATCAGATG
Source organism: Malacocephalus occidentalis (assembly GCA_900312585.1). Classification (NCBI taxonomy): domain Eukaryota; kingdom Metazoa; phylum Chordata; class Actinopteri; order Gadiformes; family Macrouridae; genus Malacocephalus; species Malacocephalus occidentalis. Next base: position 7,547 of record OMOU01003222.1, read on the forward strand.
CTGGATGAACAATCAAACCCAATTATAATTTATTAAGCAATTATTCGGACTAGCTTTGAAAACAAAACAATTTTGGTGAATTGGTGAATCGGTGAACAACTTAGAATTGCCAACGTTATGATTGTATACACATCTATATATAACTGCTAATTTGTGGAGGCGGAACAGTAGTTTGTCATGCTGATCACACAAGGTACGACAATTTTAGGCAGTTGTTAAACTATGTACATGACATTTGACATTGTTTTGCAGAGGAGGTATATTGTACAAAATAAATGCTATGATAAACTCGAGGGGATACATGTGGCCAATTATTTTGAGTTCTCTTTAAATGGGGAGCAGAGCAAAATCGAGGTGTGGTGAGAAATTATTCCCTAAAAAGTATTTAAGGGTTTTGGCTCTAGCGAGAGAGAGAAAGAAGTGATCAATTTCAAATGATCCATGAAATAATTACCAAATATACAGCTGTATAATCAACTGACTAGGATATACTGGTGATGTACTACTTGGTAAATGGACACCATGTCCAAACAACAAGACTTCTTTTTTACATGCATAAGAATAATAAAGTATTAAAATACAACTATGTGTTGTGCTGTATCAGGTGAAACGACATATTGCATCTCCATCTCATGGCCATTTTAAGTTTAAATTGCCCCAAGAAGACTAGACAGAACTCTATGAGATTCAGCTTGTCAATTTCTCTCTGATCTTGTATTATAGCGAATGGGCATATTATATGATGCAGCATTCCATTCCTATGGCTGGGTATTATCAGCAGACGCATACCCATATGAGTGCGGCTGTGTCTTGCCAGGTGGTAGCGCTGAAAAAACCTCTTGTCACACATGGTGCAAGCGTAAGGTTTCACACCTAAACGACCAGAGCATCAGGTTAATTTTATAGCTGGCTCACAACAACAAAAATAAATGTTAATACAACTCAAAATAAAGTAAATAAATAAATCTTCCAACAGGGGAAACTTGAACTGTTCAACTTAGCAGGGGAACAACGGCCATTACAATGCTTGCCTCAGATTAAATATTTTTGAGGTGTTCTTAAATCAAGTATTTGACCGTGAACAATATTTTAAGCCAACTCAAGCACATATGATGAGGCATCCTATACGTGTGGTTGGGCATTATCGGCAGACGCATACCCATATGAGTGCGGCTGTGTCTCGCCAGGTGGTAGCGCTGAAAAAACCTCTTGTCACACATGGTGCAAGCGTACGGCTTCACCCCTACACACACAAAGCACCAACTTTAGCATTACGAAAAGTTATGCAGGCTAATTTAAGGGGCGGACTAAAATACTGTTTTACTGTTTCGGCGACAATCATCCATTTGGGGTTGTCTATCTTCCATCTCTTATTTCAGCCATCTCTGCTATTGGTGAAAATTTAGCTGAAATTGCTGGCCCAAAAAGACTGCATCCGAGATCTCCAAAGAATGCAGCCAATTTCTTAGTAGGCAGATGCAGAGATCAAAACAACTACATTAAAAAGGAAGGTCCACGCCTGTATTATCCCGTCATAGTATTTAATAACATCTATAGTGAGGTAAATTGTACAGTAAAGACATAAAATAAGTCAAGTCAAGCTGTGCTACTAGTTACCAACAATATTAAAAATGCCAAAAAACTAATACAAATATTGTGGTACTGCAGTTACATTTATGGGAAGGCAAATGCCCATTAGCAATCAGAGCAATTTTTTTACAACCCTTTTAGCTTATCAAACCGTGCCAACAAATAGGGGTACAACTGATTTAGACTTGGTTCACACAAACCTCCCTCAGGAATAGCGCAAAAACGATGTGAAATGGCCTGGGTGCACGGACGCATACCCGAGTGAGTGATGCTGTGTCTCGTCAGGTGGTAACGGTGAACAAACCTCATGTCACACATGGTGCAAGCGTAAGGTTTCACACCTAAACGTAAAGCATCAATGCATTATTGTCAGCCTGCCCAGTCGCTTCCGTTTCACAATCCATCAATGTAAATATGTAGCGGACTTCTATTTGTAATTGATGGGTTGTTAACCGCTTTGGTTATCAATTCGGTAAGAATTACGGATTGGGGATTTATGCACGAGTAGATTTCAAATATTTGTTTCCCCTGCCGAAAACCCATAAAAAGGGATGGCATTTATGATTAACTTCTTTAGTCCACAACTAAAACACATCACATGAGCTGATGATGTCTCTGTACTGCTTTTGTTTACAGATGACACTTACTTTTATATTGCAGATTGGCAAAAAAAAATGGAAGGTTCAATGTTCAAATAAAATAAAACCATTGTACAGGTCATCTTAAAAAACCTACAACTGGCCTAACTTGACCTTGTGCTTACAGATTTAATTACACACAGATCTCAATGGCATACTTAAAGTGGGTAAGAGCATACCCATATGAGTGAGGCTGTGTCTTGCCAGATGGTAGCGTTGAAAAAACCTCTTGTCGCACATGGTACATGCGTAAGGTTTCACACCTAAACGCAAAGTAGCAATATTATGTACTGGGCCTCACTCCACCCACTCATTTTTGAATTCATATCTATTGGTTATTAACCACACACGCCAATTTCATGCAAAAATAATATAACCTGATTACTGTTCTTAGTGAGGCCATTTTGCTGCATACGCATAATGAATGTGTGGGTTATTTATGATGGCTAATCTCACATGAACAAGGATTGTACATTAGGACTATTTCTTTTAAGACTAATAGGGCCTTTAGTTAAGACATGGGCACTACAAATCCCACCATCCTTCCCGACAATAGATGTCATGGGCACGGTGCACGGACCCATACCCGAATGAATGACGCTGTGTCTCGCCAGGTGGTAACGCTGAAAAAACCTCATGTCGCACATGGTGCAAGCATAAGGTTTCACACCTAAACGACCAGAGCATCATGTTACTTTTAAAGCTAGCTCGCCAAAAAGATAACTACAACTTAAAATTGTTGTCTTCCAATATTCAATCCAAATTGCTATTAGTGGTTAATAACCAATGTCTGACCCTGAAATACCTTAACAGGGCAAGGACAGCTATTACGATGCTTGTCTGAGATGAATTAAAAGGGGTATTTAAATCCACTTAAACAACACATCACATGAGCTGATGATGTCATCAAGTGGCAATCATGTGTCTTACTCATTACCAATGGCATATCAAATATCTTTTAAACCAACTCAAGCACATATATGATGAAGCATCCTATACGTGTGGCTGGGTATTATCGACAGGCGCATACCCATATGAGTGAGGCTGTGTCTCGCCAGGTGGTAGCGCTGAAAAAACCTCTTGTCACACATGGTGCAAGCGTACGGCTTCACCCCTACACACACAAAGCACCAACTTTAGCATTACAAAAAGAAATTCAACTGCCAAAAATGATCGGTTTAACTTTACTAATCCAAAAAGGTTTAGTAAAGTTCAGTTGCTCTCATCAGCGCGTCCAACAGAATATTCCAGTGTGTCAAAATATACACCCGCTTTCCAATTCGACCATTCAATAATTGAATCTAAAAAAAAAATACAAAATTAAAAAGGAAAATCTGAATTGGAATAGGGCCAATGTTCAAATCAACAATGTGTGTGGGACAATGGAGACAACACGTTTGGGGGGGGAAAAAAGTCTAGTCATTTACAACCCACTAAAAGCTTGATTGGGCCAAATTTGTTTTCCTCATGAATGCATTCCAACTGGGTTTGGGTATAATACGACTTCAGCTTACTTAAACACAATCCATAAATAATGCTACTTGGATAATTTCTTTAAAGGGGAAATGATCGTTTTTCACGCTGATCACAAAAAGTAAGACAATTTTAGGCAGTTGGTGAACATCTGTACAAAACAGAAGATTGTACATGCTTAGAGAGGGGTTTTGGAGCCTTTGAATTACTGTATGTCTGAAATTAGTCATATAATTTAAGTCCGTTGTGCAAAATGTCATTTTTTTGTTTAAATTAGCATTGTATTTATTGATTTGGTCTATAAACAAGGTTGAATGGGAAATAAAACAAAATTCAGATTAGAATAAGAAACAATTCTTGATTTGAGATGTAGAACCTAACTAGATGACAGTGAACTCCATAAGTAGTTAGACAGCAATATTTTAAGATCTACACTGGTGCCCTGCTCTAAAAATTGAAGGTTGATGCAGATAGTTTGTTATATTGGTATTTTCAGGTATATTGATTCACTATTCACTTACAAATTATTTGTTTCTTCGATTCAAAAAAATGATGATTCATGATTCAGTCATATTTGATTAATTTAGCATAAAAACAGTTGAACCAGTATGTTAAAACAATAAATACATGCATAGCATTGATGGAAGCCTCATCGTGGAGATCAATATTTTGGTGGCCCGAATAGGGACTCTCATTATACATGTACTGTTGTACCACCGTTGTATCTGCATTGTTCTACCTATTCAATCATTAGTCTAGCATTAGCATTATTGGGTACTAGACAACACTTTTGCAACAATATTTAATATAATCTTATTTTGCTTATATGTTGGCCTATGTACATATGAAAATTAACTATTTAAATAAAGCTGCCACAATGCAAATACCCGATTTTCAGTATGACAAAAAAAATGTCATTTAGGCAAATTTTGCCTCAATGCAGATGCAGGGGGAACTTAAGTCACCACTCTTTTGCAGACATGAAAATGAACATTACCATTAATGTATACTTACTATATCAATACAATTTTGGTGCCTTCCATTATGTGTCAGTGATATGCCAATTAAAAGGTTGAATGTATCGATGTATAAAAGGTAGTGCTGCTGTCTGGGTACTTGCGGAGCTTACTGCAGATGCAGCTTGATCAGAGGTACTGATCAAGTACATGAATAGACAGCAGTACAAACTCGAGTTTGACGCAGCCAGAGAAGAGTCAATATTGGGGATCATGCACCACCCAAGAGAGGGCTAAAAGTGTAGAAGGGTTAAGGAGAAAGGACGTACCGGTATGGGTCAGACTGTGTCTCTCCAGTTGGTAACGTTGGATAAATCTCATGTCACACATGGTGCATGCGTAGGGCTTGACTCCTAAACAAAGCACAAAACATATTAGCCATATTATACTTCACAAGTTTGAGTATGGAGGGAGGACATTGACACAAAACTCATTTAATTGCTTCAGTTGCATGTTCAATTAAATATAAATTATACAAGTGTAACAGGAACTTTTACACATAATCCATTAAGAAGCTCATTACACGCAAAAGTATGGATACTAAAGACATCAAAACATTAAATAGCAATATTGTGATTTTGTTCAATTTATAGAAAACAAAAATTAACAATGAAGCAAACCAGTGAAAATAAATAATCACTGATTAATGTACTTACACCAGAAATGGTAGCCTCCAGTTTATGCACTCTAAATGGCATTTGATGTCCAAAATGGTAATACTTTTTGTGCAATGTGCTTTGGATCAATATGTGTGTAAATACAACTAAAATTATGACTACACATGCAAATGTCGAAAGACAATATTCAGCAGAAAAGCATGTTTTTTTTTGGCAAAAGGATATCAGGGCCCTTTTAAGTGGACAGTTTCCAACAAAGCCTTATTCATTTCTATCTCTTTTTTATTGCATGATTAAGGAACTCTTAAAAGTATTCATTTTTGTATAATACAAGTTTACCATTAGGAGAGAAGTAAAAAAAAACAAAAAAAAACAATCATATTGTAAAAAGTAGGGATTTACAGTAGAGGGAAAACAAATAATCCAAGCATACCAGTATGAGTGAGGCTGTGTCTTGCCAAATGGTAACGCTGGAAGAACCTCATGTCACACATGGAACAAGCGTACGGCTTCACCCCTAAACGCATACAGTACCACACTTTAGAATCTGCTCTCAGGAGCTACGTGGACAACAATAACAAGGTGAAAGTTAGCATCAACACGGATTATTTTTGGGTTTTTTGGACTGAACAGGGACCCTTTTCTGTGTATTCACGACGACTACTTCCCACATATTACACACAAAAACAGAGACAGAAAGACAAACAGGTGTCGCCGTGCTACCACTCCTAGGAAGCCATGACAAGGATGGGGACATGAAATTCCACCTAAATGGCACTCCGTGTTGTGGTACGTGACTTAACCAAATGTTCAGTAGAGACACAAGACGCTGTAGACATTGAACGGACATGCTCCCGGTTGCCAAGTACCCCCCACGGGGTAGGCCACGTCTGTATAAAAAGAGGGTATGGTCTCTCTACCCCCCGATGGTGGTGTCAAGTGAGAGGGATAAGTTAAAAGACGCGTACCCGTATGTTTGAGGGTGTGTCTTGCCAGGTGGTATCTCTGGAAAAACCTCCTGTCACACATGGAGCAAGCATATGGCTTCACCCCTGCACACATGAGAGTAACAACTTATAAAAGGCTGCCGGTGAAAGGGTAACACCCATTCATCATCAATGTGTTAAAGCGGTGCCGACAGTACAGGCGGCGAATATACGTCACACACACTCGGAATTAAGAGAATATGGATATAAGAACAACATTTAAAACATTTCTGTAGTTCTAGCCCTCACTAAATAGCATATTCAGAACGTCACTCGGTGAGACGGTGAACATGACGTGTTCCAAATGAGGAAGTTCAGGAAATAACTACCAAAGAGCAAGAAAAATTACACGGCAAAAAGAATGCCATCTCCTACCAATAACTTAGGTTTGAAACAATTCAAATCTAACAATAATAATAATAAATAATAGTTTGCTATGCTGTCGATCAACACTACTTAAAACTCGGCACCCCGGGGTATTTGGGCTCTGGCGTAATTAAGAATGGTCGATCCCGTACCCGTGTGAGTGAGGCTGTGTCTGGCCAAGTGGTAGCGTTGGAAAAACCTCATGTCACACATGGAGCAAGCGTACGGCTTCACCCCTACATACATAGAGGATCAAATCATTATCTCGCAGACCGGGAAAAACACACACACACACACACACACACACACAAACACAACACATTGGCTCTTAATCGAGTGTGAGAAAGAGACGAGTGTTTTCTGAAGCCGATTGGTGTGTGTGTGCTTTTGCAGGTGGTGGAAGCTCGCTTACGCGCATAAGGGTACCGTTTACCGGTTCACAACGCCTTAGCCCGAGTCTGCTTGTACTCAAAACCAGGTGTCAACGCGTTTGAGGGGAAAGGGCCATTTAAGTCACTGTTCCAGTAATTAAGAATAGATCCAGTTATCTGGTATCTGGATACGACTCGGGTCGTATCCTGACGGGTTTGAGTTGCATTTTTACTTGAGATGAGGCAACATAAGCTTGTCTAGAAAGCTTGGTGAGCAAACGCATACCAGTATGAATGAGGCTGTGTCTGGCCAGATGGTAACGCTGGAAGAACCTCATGTCACACATGGAGCATGCGTACGGCTTCACCCCTACATACACAAAGCATCAACACGTTAGCTGAGAGGGTGGTGCACAGCATCATCTGGATGCATCAGGCACACCAGACATTTTCCAATTAGCAGTGAGGGACTGGTTGTATGCCTTATTATTTGTATTATTTCTATGAGCTTGTTTACGAAGACTCCTTTTTGTTGAAACCGGGGATGAACATAAATGTACAAGCATACAAGATTGTCAAAGTCGAGCTAAAACAGCCATCACTTACAGGCTGTTAAATTAATAGATAACGCACATGGCAGCTGAACAGCTGCCTCAAGAGGCATCAAGTTGTAACTTTGATGTACCATGCTTTGATTACACTCTCCGTATATAACAAAGGCATTAAGGAAATGGCTGGAGTCATGCATACTGGCTACGGCGTAGTATGATGATATGATTTAAATATTTACAAGGCTTCCGGTCTGATCACCGCTTTAATTCCTGCGGGAGAAACGGATGTAAAGCATTGGGCTACGACACGGTTTAACGAGTGGTTTAAAAATGTCAACATTGTAGAAAAACAGATTGAACACAAAAAAAAGGCAAATAGTGTTGGACATCAAAGGACTAGTCTCTATCCATTGTTTGGTATAAACTGCTTTTTTCTTGCTTGTTTGGTTGGTTATATTTGGTTCCATTGTTAATATGAGGATCTTATTAATTGCGATTAGTTTGACCGATATATATATCTAGATATATCAAGATATACATCTTGATATGTATAGATATAATAATATAATGTGACAGGCAGTCATGGGCCTCATGACTGAGGGTTTTTGTGCTGGCTTAAATTGAGATGGGTACGGTAAAAGGACGCATACCCGTATGAGTTTGGTTGTGTCTCTCCAGGTGGTAACGCTGGAAAAACCGCATGTCACACATGGAACAAGCGTACGGCTTCACCCCTACACACACAGAGCATACAATTATTAGCTAGTCAAGCTGTAGAAATAAAATTTGAATTGGGCCAAACTACAAAGAAAATATCTAAGTGTATATATCTTCAGGAATAATAAATTGCCAAAAAGGCACATAAAGTACATAATTATAGACGCATTGTTGTCCTAGAATAACTTATCTGGGAAAATGAAATAGGAATTGAAATTTAGCAACTTAAAAAAACGGTGAACAAGTGGCTACTTTGGGAACATTTTGTGGCACTAAGGACTGGCATGTAATTTTAACTTCCAGGTTGAAAAACTTACCGCAATGCCTTCACTTATAATGTGAAATAACAGCACATTATTGCCATTCTATAACGGCAGGTCTACACGTAGAGACCCGAGTCTAGACCTCGGTAAGCAAGGGCTATCAGGGGTTAGTCCTTTGATGTCCATGCATTGATTTCCCTCAACAAGCCCATACTTGACCAATCACAATCATCAGTTTCGTGCTGCGCATCTTTGCAGAGATACTTTCACAAACAGCCTTTGCAACCTTTTTTTGCCATTATTATTATTATTATTATTATCATCATCATCATCAACGGCTCTGGTGTTAGGGGGACCAACATAACAAAATAAAAACCTCCTCTCCTTTAAATGTAGGATACTTTTTTGCCATTTGCTTTGTTGGAAATTACTGTCCACAGACAAAATACACCCTGAGAACCTTTTGCTGTCCCACTGGCATGAGTGGAGGACTACAGATGTAGTTTTGACTTATGCAACATGGGTACGGTTAGAGGACGCATACCCGTGTGAATGAGGCTGTGTCTCTCCAGGTGGTAACGCTGAATAAACCTCATGTCACATATGGCACAAGCATACGGCTTCTCCCCTAAACCGAAGAGCACCAGTTTTAGTAAGAGGTCCCCACAGATACCACCAATCAGCTGTGAGGCGAAGCGCTGCTACCAAAACAAGCTCTGCAAGCGGGGCCGCTGAGAAACCTTTACAGTCTGGTCCCGGCACGCCTAGATGCAGGCCAATGTAAGGGGGGAAAAAAAAGCCGGCCGCTGGGTGTGGTCTAACAAATGCGATTAATGGCAGCACTCGTTCAGAAATCGCTGACTCGGCAGGGGGGGGGAGCGGCGAAGCAGCAGGGTCAGAAGCGCGGCACGTACCTGTGTGGATCAGGATGTGTCTCTTCAGGTGGTAGCCACTCCTGAAGGCCCCGTAACAGTGATCACAGATGAAGTTCTTCTGCACTTTGGACGCGGGACCATTCTCATCTCCACCTGGGCCCTGAGGAGGCCGGCATAAGAACCCTTAAATGTCTGATTCAATCCACACAGCCACGGAATCGCTATGGTTTTATTTATTTATTTCATTTATTTTTATTTTTACATTTTTTTGAAATTATGTCCATTTGACATTTTTTCTATTGTCACACATTTGAAAGAAAATACTGATTTTTTTTTTTTTTTTTTCCCAATTGAAACTATTTTAGACAAAACATGGCTGGACTATGTTATAAATAAATGAATAAATAAATAAACATATAATGGAAGAATAAACCAGTCTGGCTTGTTGAAATAAAATGTTATATGCTCATTTCAACAAGACACAAAATCCCTACCAAAGGCTCAATGCCCTCATGTTACACCCCCTCCCCCCCTCTTCTGCACACAACTGCAGTTATTGTCCTCCTC